>JASDQU010028874.1:0-11331 GCA_032191745.1 Picea mariana
ACCAATCCGCAAAAGGGGATTTGGTCCTTATACAATTACCGACTTGATTAATCCTCAATGGGGATTAATCTAACAATAAAAATAATAATAATGACATGATTAATCCACAATGGGGATTTAATCCAATAACAAAATAATAAGAATGCTCTTCGCAGTTACATTATTTCAACATTTTTCTCCTACATATACCACCTCTTTCTCTCTCTCCTTGTTGTTAGTCCCACTCTCACTCTCTCTCCCACCTATCTCTCTCTCTAAACCCCCCTCTTGGGCTTCCTCTCCCACCCTATCATACTCTCAAAAAATCTGTCTCTATCCCATTCTATCCTCACCTCTTTCATATAACCCCCGCTCTCTCTCCCCTTGTATCACCCTCTCTCCCTCACTCTCCCCACCTTTCTCTCTTTTCATCTATCTAACCCTCCTTCCTCTCACAGATCTTGATTAATCCACTCACATAAAAAATATTACTTTGTGTATTTGCAAAATCAAAGATCTGTTGATGCTTGAATCCATTAGGACTAAAATGGAAACCTTACAAGGATATATATTCCCCTGCGTTTTTATAGAGGTGGTACTCCTATGTGTTTCAAGATATTCTTGGGATTCTATATTTTCAAAATAATATAGGACTATGAGAAAGTCTATTGTGATATTCAAAGAAATATAAAGATCTCTGTAAATTTTTTTTTTTTTTTTGAAAGAGAGTTCCTGAGAGATGAAAAATAACCTCACACTTCAAATATTAAAAACAAATAACAAAATTTCCTCACATCCATCATAGTTAAACTAATGATTTCTTATCGCATTAAATAAAATAAAATGGGCTGCATGCATAAGAAAATTTTAATAGAGTAAACAAATGTGGAGCTCAAATAAAGAAAATGATAGATCAATCTCAAATATTTTATACTAAAAAATAAGAGTTATAAAACATCGTCAAGACTGATCCAAAAATAGTTCTCTTGGGATTTCTAAAAAATATAGAGTAAGTGACAAAGATTTGAAATTTAAATGTGTTTGTCCTTAGGACTAGGATTGGGGCTCCCACAGACCATAAAGAAAATATAAAAATCAAGTAAGTTGTGGAAAGAAGATGGAGGGTGATGACAGAGTAGAAAGACCTAGAAAGAAGACATGAAGGAGTTATCATATTTCAGTTAAACATTTCTAGTCAAAAAAGTAGAGTAACTGGATGAAAACCTGATAAACAAAGCAATCTGTGATCAGGATAAACTTACTATGATGATCTCTCCCTCATTCACTTGCTTTCTCCTGCCCTTTTATTTTCCTCATTGACGATTATAGGAACTGTCTCAACTGTCGCATCTTGGCCTTATTTATTTAATTTATCAATTTCCTTTTAAAACCAATATTCAATGTAGTTTTTCATTGGTGCAACATTTTCATGCCCGATTTTGATATTGAATAATTCACCTTCCAAGTCTCTTAATTCATGAGAAATTCCATGTATTTCCTCCTTAGTATCTTGATTCTTCACATAATAATCAACGAGAAAATTATCTATCTCTTCTTCATTATATTAAATTATGCCATAAAATTTCTCAATTGATAACCCCTTTAATATCTCAACTTGTTCATGAAATTGTTGCTTTGTCATAAACATTGCATTGAGAATTAAATTAGGGTTTTGTACCTCATCATTTCTTCCTTCCAGATCTACCTCTATGAGTCTTTTGAACAATTCTTCTCTTTTTAATATGGCTTTGTTGCATTCTTGGACACTGTTATTCAAATTCTTGATTTTTTCTTTCCAACAAGCTTTCAACTATTTAATTCGACTTGGAGAAGGCATATACTCTTCTCTTCTTTTCAACTCTGTCATGTTTGAGACTTTTATTCCAAATTCCAAGACAATATCATTGTAAAACCTTCTTCATTCTTTAAATCCGCTTGTAGATACTCATGAAAATCATCTGGAGTTGAGCCGAAAGAAACAATATTTTTTGATACCTCCCATGTTTCTATTATCAATGAAATTCTCTTTTTAATGTTTTTCTCTACATAAATTTGGACCATTGTGAGTAAACTAGAAGATCCTTTTAACTTAATAGCGGGTGTAGTTGGTTTAGCCATTGACAAAGGACTTACCAGGATTTAAAGAGGCATTAAGGCATTTCCCAATTCTTTGATCATTTCTTTTAACTTAACATTTCCATCTTCCAAATTATCAAGAGAATCTTCAAGAGCATCCCCAATTTCCTTGTGGATTTTGAAAATTTGGAATAGTGGCTATCCTTTAGGTTGACCTCTAAGCGGGACTTTCCCTTTTTATTCTTCTGGTCACTTCCTTCTACAATAAATTTTTTATATTCTTTATAAAGAAAAAACACTTTGAAAAGTGAAGGATTCTTATTCACTAAATCTCTCATTCCAAACGACTTCCAATAAAGAATTTATTTGAAACATATTTTCTAGTTGTTCCATTGTAGGAAATATTTTCTCAATATCTACTTCTAGATCCATGTCCTCCATAGAAAATCTTTGGATGTAATTTACTATAATATTATCCTCTTCCTCTTACACTAAATTATTCCTTTTCTTTCTCATAGGGAGCTTATGTGAACTCTCAATTTTCCTGAGGGGAGAATTCTTCTCTCCCCCTCCACTTGAACTATTGTTGACAACCTTTTTAACTAGGTGGTCCATTGGAGCATTGCTCCGGGATGTGGTATTCTTGGGAGTAACAACCGGAGATTGAGCACTTCTTTCACTAGGACCTTTTCCCTTTTTATTATAAAAATCATTACTATTGAGTAATGCTTTTAGGTCACCAACATCCTGTACATGAGTACTTTGGTTATTACCTTATTCTTATTCCTTTAATATAGTTTGGATGAAAGTGTTACTGAATCCCACCAAAATCATATGTCCTACAAATATTTTGTTCGTATCAAATCCTTTTATATTTTTAGCATACTTTAAATTCACATAGTTGAAATGATTTGAAAACTCATCAATTTTATTTATATTTCTGAACACAAAATCTCCTATATTCCATGGCAGGGGAATAAATTTCTTTTTCCTTTTTTCATGGAAAAAATGTAGCCAAAAGTTTTAATTCCTCGCCACCTCTGTAATAAATAGTTTATCAGATACATGATACGGGAGAAAAGAAGTATTTTTTTTCGATAAAAATATCCTTATGACCCTATGATTCTCCATTTGTTCTATTTTTCATTTTTTCTCTAAGAATCTGTTAGCTTGGTCAGATATCCTTGAAGTATTTTCTCCCAAAAACAACCTTTTAAAGACTGAAACAAAATCATTATAAACTTCATAGAAATACAGAGGGGTCTTATGTATCCATAGTTCTTGATACCAAGAGGTAACTAGATCTATTTCACAATTCACCCTCTTAGTTATGTTTAAGTTTGAGAATTGACAACAACACACAATAGAAAATATCAGGTAAGAGGCCATAAATAATTTTTTGTCCTTTTATCATGTGATAACTGGGATGATATTTTGATAGAAAACAATTTTCCCCGGTCAAAGATGGTATGTTCTTGAACTGTAAAATACATAATATATAAAATCATGCGAGAGATATAAGTAGTGCTTTCCTGAACTCTCAAACTGGTAACAACCATGTAATTTCTTGATAGGGGTTTCTAAAAGACTCAACCTAGATTCTGGTTATGTCTTTTGGGATTGATGTAGGTTTCTCCAAATATTTAGGTAGGAGGTCAAGCCAATTGTTATGTTTCTTCAAACAATCTCTACATTCTTCTCCTTTGAAAGTAAGCGAAAAACTTGCCGTGAAACGGAAATCAAAGAATGATCTTGGAGTCGTATTATTCTTTGACTTGGAAAATACTTGTCCACACACCATGCAACAAGTTCTTTACAATAAAAAAACCCCAAGAACACACCTAGCGCAAGCGATTCCAAATGCCGAAATTATGTCTTTTTGTGTAGGAGGAGAGGAATAATATGAATATTCTCTTGACCACTATAATTTTTGGTCTTCATGACCAAACATATTTAAAGTATCACCACAAAACTATTTGCTAGTTGATGTTTCCATAGGTTGATGAGAGTATTTCTTCAGCTGGATAATAACCTCAAATAAATATTTTCAGAGAGATGATGATAATTTAATCCCTTGGAAAATGGAGATTTAATGCAATTTAATGAGTAATTCCTCAAGCCTTTTGCCATTAATGACGATATTTTCAGAGCCTGAACAACAATTGTTAGCATTAAAAAACACTTAATGCATATTTAGAAAAGCAAGAGAATAGCGGGGATGAATGAGAGTGAATTTGAATATGGTGCTTTCCTTGAGCCTACGAACCTGGAAATACATGAACTCGTGGTTATGGATGATCAAAAATATGTTAAGTGTAGAAAGGAGGTCGGTTGGAATTGCATGCAGAATGAATAAAATACTTTGGGGCTGGAAACTCATGACAAATCTGATGGTCAAAATGTAGATCACGGAACTTGGTGTGCAAAGTGAATATCACAGAACTTAGAGGATCACGACTTTAACCGACGAACCCACGAAATTGAAAAAATGGCTTAGTGTAGAAGTGGACTTATGACATGGGAAAGTGGATGGAGATGAAGGTATACCATCCCTCCAACCCGCGAAACCATTGATAACTGAAATATGACTAAGTATGGTAAATAGAAAGGGAGAGAAGAGAGGATAAAGAAAGAGGGAAACAAGGGGAGGTGTAGAAGAGGGAAAATAAATGGAAAAAAATAATTCGGGAAGATTGGACGGGGAAGGAAAACCTGGAAATAAGAAATGATATCAACAACTTGCTACAATTGTGGGATGATAACCCCCTTTGGGTTATCAAGAATCCAGAATCTTCATGACCAGGTGCTTCCATCCATTGGGATATGGAGTCAAAAGATAAGGATATGCAAACTAAGTAAAAGAAAAATTATGTACAAGGAAATGAGAAAATTTTAGGCAAAGAAACCTTTCAAATGTTTCCCATTAACAAGCAACATTAACATTTTACCCTTCATATATTTGAGAATATAAGAATTAAAACCCAGGATCATTTCAATGATGTATGGTCCAACGCAAAGTGCATCAAATTTTGTGTGTATTGATGGTTTCTCCTTAGCTTTGTTCCAGAGTAACACCAATTCTCCCTTTTGAAAATTATTTACAATTGCATTCTGTTCAAAATATCTTTTGACACTTTGTTGTCTCTGAGAAGTTCTTTTCAAGGATTTAATTCGTTCTTCCTCCAATTTCAATAACTGGTTATCTCTCTTTTGCACAAGTGAACTATCTTCTGCGTCCTCTATATTAACTACAAAATTCAAGGCATTTAGCTCGAGGATAATTGACATTTTTTCTTCTTTCCCATAAACCAATGTGTACAGAGACATCCTAGTGTTGTCTTTTGGAGTCATTATTCTTTCCCACAAAGCATCAATAAACTTCAAATGCCACTTTCTTTGGTTCTTATCAATAATTTTCTTCAATATATGAATGAGTGTCTTATTAGTGGATTATGTAAGACCATTCCCTTGTGGATACTAATTTGATGAATGCCCCATAACAATCCCATATTCTCCACAAAATTTTGTAAGTTTTGATCCATTGTCAGTGATGAATTTTTCCAGGACACCGAACCTTGACAAAATATTATCTTTGAGAAACTTAATCAACTCTTCAGAATTAGCCCTTTTTATTGCCATTGTTTCTAGCCACTTTGTAAAATAATCTGTAGCGATGAGGATATATGTATGTCATTTTCTTGAATTTATATTTATTATTCCAACGACAATGAGTCCCCATTGGGAAAATGATTGTTCTACATATATAGGTTGTAATGGAATTGCATATTTTTTCATTTTCTTCGAAAATTGTTGACAATATACACATTTACTTATGGTAGCATATGATTCTTTACAAACTAACGACCAATAAAACTTGGGTCTTATTATCTTATGGGCTGTGGTAGTAGGCGTAAAATTTCCACCACATATTCCTTCATCAGTTTTTAACTTTCTTTCATCAACACATCTAAACAATATACCATCATAGTTCCTCCTGAATAATATATCAACAATTAGCACATATTGACTCGACTTCATCTTCAATGTTCTTTTCTCTTTAGGGTTCATGGTGACTGGAAATTGTCCAGACCTCAAGTATAATACAATATCTCTATACCACTCTGAATATGCCATGGGTTTTCCTACTGATATTGAAATCACTCCATCCAAAGAATCACTATTTTCAGTGAGCTTACATAAACCCTTTCCTTTAACTAAATTTAAAGGTTTAATTTCAATATTGTATTCTTGAATCTTCTCTAGCCAGTTTTCCCATTTTCCTTCTCTCAATTATTGATTTAAAAGCATCTTCATAGGAGATGATGGAACATACACAATTACATGAGAATTTAGTATGTAAGTACAAAAGTGTGCCACCTCTTTCACAAGATATAGGTATTTCTTCTCCAATTCTGAATATTTAAATTCATAATCATGAAGGGTCTTGCTCATGAAGCTAGTTGGAAATTCTTCACCCTTGGTATTGATCTAAGTAATAATAGATGCAACAATAGTTTTTGTAGGGAATGAATAAATGATGAAGTCTCATTGAAAACATCTAATATCATTAATAGAGAGAAGAGAATATTGCTAATTTTTTGTATTTTAGTACATTTCTCTCTAGAGAAGAATAAAAGGGAAGTCATTAGATATGTAGTGATTTCATTTTTTATATGATTGAAATCTTCTTTTTTATTCATGGTCCATTCAAACCTTTGGTCCTTTTTCAACAATAGATTGATCGGCTTCACAATACTTGCATAGTCAGGGAAAAATATTCGTACAAAGTTGAACTTGCCAAAGAGTGATTAAAATCCATTCTTAGATGATGGGGGATTGAGTTCATTTATATATTTAAAACTTTCTCGTTCTATATAGATTCCCTCCTTGCACACAATATGACCCAATAGTTTTCCTTAAGTTACAACAAATAGACATTTATTTGGATTTAAGGAAACAACATATACCATATACTTGTCAAAACTTTCCTTAGGTGATGAATATGATCGCTCCTTGTTTTTTAGTGTACTGTTAAGTCATGTTTATAATCCACCATGAATTTTCCTATCAATCCCTGAAAATCATGATCCATAGCCCTCTGAAATATAGCTCCTGGATTTTTTAAACCAAAGGGAATCCGCACATATTCATATGTCTTCCAAAGTGTTATCAAAGTTGTCTTTGCTTTGTCTTTTTCAACAACCAAGACTTGATTATACCCAGAAAAACCATCTAATATCAACATGCAGGTTGATCCCGTGAATTGTTGGAGAAGAAAATCTATGTTAGGAAAAGGATAATTATCCTTTATGCTTTATTTGTTAAGATCCTTGAAATCTACACACATCTGGATTTCCCCAATTTTTTTTCTTACTATCAGAAGGTTTGAAAGCCAACCAGAATGCCTAATGGGGTATGTTATTCCATCATTCTTTAATTTCTCCAATTCAACCTTTACCAGTGGTTTTAATCTGGGGTTCATTATCCTTATCTTCTTCTTGATAGGATTTGTCCCTTCTCTCAAGGGAAATATGTTGAAATATTTTTTTATCATATGCCTCCAAATCATCATAAGTCCATGCGAGCACATCAATATATTCTTTAAATAATGAGACATATTCGTCAACTTCGTCAATTCTGCAATCAACTCCCAAATTGATGTATTTTGGGGAACTATCGGTTCCAATATTAAGTTTTCTTGTTTCTTGGACCTTTTGGAGCAATGCTTCTTCCAAGAGGTTTTTATCATGATCGTCTCTTGTAAAAAAAGACTCATATTAAATACAATTCCTTGGCACAACAATTATATGATTGTCCTCCTCTTCATCATCATTCATAAAAAAAAAATTCCAATTATTAATCATTCTCAAATACTTGTAAATACTCCTGATTATCAGGTATAGAAGGTCAGAATATTATTTTTACTTGAAAATATGTTTTTCTCTAAACATCATCCTAGTTTGACAGCAAGGCTGCCAAAACTAATGAATCTGCCTTCTGATTTTTGTCCCTTGGGATGAAAGAAATGTTGAAAGAGCTTAAGGATTACATCAATTCATTAACGCTTTTGAAATATAACTTGAGTCTTTATTTTTTAATATTATACCTCTAGGTAACTTGATTTATTACCAACTCGGAGTCACTTGTCTGAATTATATGTTCTGTTTTCATTTCTTGTGAGAGGATCATTCTCTGAATCAAAGCTTCGTATTATTCCTCATTATTGGTACATACAAATTCAAGTCTGATAGCATGTGGATGAAAAATATTTTCTTGGGTTTATAAGGACAATTCCAACTCCACTCCCAGAACTTGAACAAGCTCCATCAAATGACATCCTCCAATAGTCTTCAAACTAATTCTTTTGATTCTCTAGATCTTGAATTTGTTCCATGTCTTCAATATGCTCCATGTATAGGATAGCATAGTTTCCTATCCAAACGTCCATATAATCTTCCATTAGTTAATTATCTTTCTTTTTGAAGGAAAAGGGTCTCCTGGGTTCACGAGGGACCTTAATCCTTGCTCCTTCTTTATTTGGGAGCATCATGCAACTTCCATCATTCATTATGTATCACCTGATCATAGACGACCAATGTCTTCCTAAAACAACTCCATATGCAGGAGGATGGTCTACCACAACAATATTTCAAACTATAATAATATGGGGAGCCATTGTGATCCAAGCATAAAAATATTTGATTTCTCCATAAGTTTGCACTTGCCTGGAATCAATTGCATATATACTTTCACCAGTTTCATAATACATGGTGCAACTCATTCCCGATGCCTCCATGATCACTATTGGAATAATATTATTGGTCACATCAGTGTCAACTAAATAATTATGAAGTGCAACATCATGTTTTTCAATTGAAATATAAAAAGTTGGGATTTTACCTCTCAACTTGATGGTTGATGTATTCTAGCTTTGTTTCAGACTTATAACAACAACCTCCTTTCTTCCAGATGGATCATCGAACAATCTGAAAATATTTTCCCTCCGTTGAGGGATGTTTACCACTTCTGCAAAAAGAAGAGTTATCCTCAACTTACCACTTCTTGGACCAACATTCTCGAATTTGATACATAATTATCCCCCCTTCTTAATATATTTATCTCATTTTACATTTTCCTGTTGGTTTTATTCATTTTGCAATTTCAATTCTTTCCTTAGTTTCTTGTGGAACAATAGGGTCTACCTTCACATCTAGTAAGGTTCCCTTAAAAAATCCCCCTCCAATTGTTTGATTTTGGATTGGTCACAACTTCTTCTCTTCATTCTTTCTTGTTCTAGAGGCTCCTTGATCATCAATATTTAGGCCTACTAGCTACCTTTGAACTTTTCCCAGAATAATATCAGGGTCAACACCCATCTCAATCATAATTTCTTCCATCTTGGTGGCCTTAATCACTGCTTCCTCCAAGGTATCCATATGGGATGTTCTGATAGCATATTTTACATTTGGGGGCCTCACATTCTTATAACAACCAAGTATCACTGGGTCATTAGGTATTTTATCTTTTGAAATCTTACTCAAGGTTTTATTGAACCTGAGATTAAAGTCTCATATTCGCTCATTCTTCCTCAAGCCAATCAAGGTGAAATTAGTGAGAAGGGTATGATACGCAACTAGAGGATCAAACATAGTCAGGAACATGGCTTCGAGATCGTTAAATGAGTAAATTGACCTAGTGGGTAATGTCATATACCATTCATAGGATCATCTGGATAAGTTTTGAGGAGATAACCTTACCATCACATCGTCATATTCAACATGATGAAAATCAAAAACATCAATAAATAAATTAAGGTGTATTTTGGCTTCAATTGTTCCCTCTCCGGAAAATTCTTTCAAGGTACCCTTAGGGAGAACATGGAGGTCATGTCTCTCACCTCAAATATTTAAAGGGGAATCTTTTATCCTTCTTCAGTTTCCAAATATTAAGTATTCTTGATTTCTTCCACCACCTCCTCCACCTCCTTCTCTCTCTTCATGGTTCTTCTTATGTTTATCTGTTTCTTCTCGCCATGTCCAAATATATTTCAAGAATATGTTTTCCACTTCTTAGAATAAAGATTTTCTTTCTTTTACTTCTGGTAATGGGTCCCTTATATTCATCCAACTTCAATCCCGACCTTATTCTTGTGCTGCTCAAGATAGTATTTCGTTTCTTCAGTATTTTTGCTCGTCTCTCCTATGTCTACAAATGGTTTCTCTTTCTTCTTCTTGGATCAATGTCTGCCAAGATATTTCCAATTCTTCCCTGGTCTCGGTTATCCTTATTACCTGATAATATAGTTGATGTAATATGATTCATTGATTATTTAATCCAATTTCTAGGTGGGGTTGATCAACCTGGGGCAAAGTCATGTATCTTTCAAAAATGCTAAACTAAATTTTATATTTTCAGTCGTTCCCCAGTATGGTAACAAAAAATGTTAATGCTTGAATCCATTAGGACCGAAACGGAAACCTCACAATGATATATACCCCCCTTCATTTTTATACAGGTGATGCTCCTCTCTATTTCAAGATATGCTTGGGATTCTAGATTTTCAAAATAATATAGGACTGTGAGAAAGTTCGACGTGATACTCAAATAAATATAAAGATCGTAGTAAAATAAAATAAAATGTTTTTTTTTAAAGAGATTTCTTGAGATATGACCAAGAGCCTCACACATCACATATTAAAAAACGAATAACAAAATTTCCTCACATCCATCATAGTTGAACTAAATATTTCTTATCGCATAAAATAAAAGAAGATAGTCTACACACATAAGAGAAATTTAATAGAGTAAAAACATGCGGAGCTCAAATAAAGAAAATGATATATCAATATCAAATATTTTATACTCAAAACTCATAGTTATAAAACACCATCAAAACTAATCCCGAAATAGTTCTCTTGGGATTTTTGAAAAATATAGAGTCCATTACAAAGATTTGAAATTTAAATGTGTTTGTCCTTAGGATTGGGATTGAGGCTCCCACAGACCATACCTCAAACATAAACAAGAATTAATCTTTGGAAAGAAGATGGAGGGCAATGACAGAGTAGCAAGACCTGGAAAGAAGACATGAAGGATTTATCAGATTTCAATTAAACCTTTCTAGTCAAAGAATGTTAAGCCCTAATATTGTCTCATTACCCCTTAATTGGGGCATATTATATTAGTAATGTTATTTTATTTATGTCGGATTTAGTCCATTAGTTGTAATTATACTTCCTAGTCTCCTATATATACCAAGGAGACATTTTCATTTTG
>JASDQU010028874.1:13726-42834 GCA_032191745.1 Picea mariana
ACTTTTTCTGAGGTTTTTCTATGCTATATTGATATTTGGTTCTTAACAAAGAAGTGGAGTAACTTGATGAAAAATTGATAAAGAAAGTAAGATGTGATCAACATAAACTTACTATGATGGTCTCTCCCACGTTGAATTGCTTCTGTCCTTTTATTTTCCTCATTGATGGTTATAGGAACCATCTCAACTGCTACTTATTAGCCTTCTTTAGTTAATTTATCAATTTTCTTTTTAAAGAAATCTTTAATGTAGTTTTTCATTCGTGTCACATTTATTTCATGCTTTATTTTTATATTGAATAAGTATTCTTCCAAGTCTCTTAAGTCATGAGAAATTCCATGTATTTTCTCCTCAATATATTTATTTTTCATAGAATAATCAACTAGCCAATTATCTGTATCTTCTTCATTATATTCAATTATGCCATAAAATTTCTCAGATGATAACCCCTTTAATTTCTCAACTTGTTCATCAAATTGTTTCTTTTTCATAGACATTGAATTGAGAATTAACTTAGGGTCCTGTACCTCATCAGTTCTTACTTACAGATCTATCTCTATGAGTCTTTTGAACAATTATTCTCTTTTTACTATGGCTTCGCTGCATGCTTGGACAATGTTATTCAAATTCTTGATTTTTTCTTTTCAACAAGCATTCAACTCTTTAATTCGACCTAGAGAAGGACAATCCTCTTCTCTTCTTTTCAATTCTGTC
Source organism: Picea mariana (assembly GCA_032191745.1). NCBI lineage: Eukaryota > Viridiplantae > Streptophyta > Pinopsida > Pinales > Pinaceae > Picea > Picea mariana. The sequence continues at coordinate 14,441 of JASDQU010028874.1, forward strand.
ATTTTTGAGACTTTTATTCGAAATGGAAAGACAACATATGCATAGAAACCTTCTTAATTATTTACATTAGCTTGTAGATACTCATGAAGAGCATGAGCCCTTGAGACAAAAGAAACAATATTTTTTTTATGCCTCCCATGCTTCTTTTATTAGTGAAATTCTCTTTTTAATTTTTTTCTCTACATAACTTTGGATTGTTGTGAGTAAACTAGAAGATCCTTTTAACTTAATAGCAAGTGTAGTTGGTTTAACCATTGACAAAGGACTTGATAGGATTCGAAGAGACTTTAAGGAATTTTCTAATTCTATGATCATTTCTTTTAACTTAACATTTTCATCTTCCAAACCATCAATAGAATCGTCAAGAGAATCCATGGTTTCCCTATGGATTTTGTAAATTTAGGATGGTCGCATGTCCTTTAGGTCGACCTATGAGCGGGACTTTCCCTTTTTATTCTTCCAGTCACTTATTTCTACAATCAAATTTTAGACTCTTTATAAAAAAACAACACTTCAAAAAGTGAAGTATTCTTCTTCACTAAAGGTCTAATTTCCAATGAATTCCAATAAATAAATTTGTTGAGCCATATTTTTTGGTTGTTCCATTGCATAAAATAATTTCTCAATATCTACTTCTAGCTCCATGTCCTTCAGAGAAATGCTTCGGATGTCATTTTGTATAAGATTATCCTCTTCCTCTTGCACTAAATTATTTATTTTCATTCTCACAAGGAGCTTATGCGAACTCTCAATTTTCCCAGGGGGAGGATTCTTCTCTCCCCCTCCACTTGAACTATTGTTGACAACCTTTTTAACTGGGTGGGCCATTGGGGCATTGCTCCAGGATTTGCTATTCTTGGTAGTAACAAATGGATATTGAGCACTTCTTTCACTAGGACCTTTTCCCTTTTGCTTATAAAAATCATTACTACTGAATAATGTTTCTAGGTCACCAACATCATCTACAATAGTACTTTGGTTGTTACCTTCTTCTTCTTCATTTGAGATAGTCTAGATGAAATAGTTACTAAATTCCACTGAAAGCATATGTCCTACAAATATTTTGTTTGGATCAAATCCTTTTATCTTTTTAACATACTTTAAATTCACATTATTGAAATGATTTGAAAACTTGTCAATTTTATTTATATTTCTTAACAAGAAAAATCCAATCTTCCAGGGCAGGGGAATACATTGTTTTTTCCTTTTTTTTTATGGAAAAAATGTAGCCAGAAGTTATATTGCCTTGCCACCTCTGTAATAAATAGTTTTTCATATACATGATACGAGAGAAAAGAAGGATTTTCTTTCAAGCAAAATATCCTTATGACACTATGATTCTCTATTTGTTATATTGTTCCTTTTTTCTCTATGAATCTATTAGCTTGCTAAGATATCCTTGAAGAATTTTCGCCCAAAAACAACCTTTTGAAGACTGAAACAAAATCATTATAAAATTCATAGAAATGCATAGGGGTATTATGTATTCATAGTGCCTGATACCAAAAGGTAACTAGATATATTTCACAATTCACCCTCTTACTTATGGTTCAGTTTGGGAATTGACAACAATACACAATAGAAAATATCAGAGAATGAGCCATAATTGTTTTTTTGTCCTTTTTATAGTGTGATAAATAGGACAAGATTTCGATAGAAATCAATTTTCTCGAGTCAATTATGTATTGTTCTTTAATTGTAAAATACACAATATATAAAATCATGCGAGAGATAGAAGCAATTATTTCTTGACTTGTCAACCTGTTAAACAACCATGAAATTTCTCGATAGGAGTTTTTAAAAGACTCAACCTAGATTTTGGTTATGTCTTCTAGGATAGAAGTAGGATTCTCCAAATATTCAAGCAGTAGGTCAAGCCCATTGTTATGTTTATTCAAAATATATTTGTAGTCTTCTCCTTTGAAAGTAAGTGTGGGCTCTGGGAGCTTCAACATATTGAGAAAACCTTGTGGTGAAAGGGAAATTGGAGAATGATTTTGGAGTTGCATAATTCTTTGAATTGGCACGTAATTGTACACACACCATGAAACAAGTTATTTACAATCAAAACCTCAGAAACACACCCAATGCGAGTGATTCCAAATGCCCAAATTATGTCTTTTTGTATAGAAGGAGAGGAATAATATGAATATTGTCTTGACCACTGGATGTTCTGGTCTTCAGGACCAAACATATTTAAAGTATCACCAGAAAACGGTTGTCTAGATGATGTGACCATAGGTTGACAAGAGTATTTCTTCAGCTGGATAATAACCTCAAATAAATATTTTCGGAGAAAAGATGATAATTTAATCCCTTGGAAAATGATGATTTAATGCAATTTAATGAGTAATTCCTCAAGACTTTCACCATTAATGACGATATTTTTGGAGCTTGCACAAGAGTTGTTAGCATTAAAAAAAACTTAATGCATATTGGGAAAATCAAGAGAATGGTTGGCACAGATAAGAGAGAGTTTGAATATGGAGCTTTTCATGAATCTGCCAACCCGGGAACCCGTGAACTGACGATTATGGATGATCAAAAATATGTTAAGTGTAGAAAAATGGTTAGTCAAAATTGCATGCAGAAGTTATAAATACTTTGGTGCTCGACACCCGTGACAAATATAATGGTCAAAATGTAGATCATATAACTTCAGGTGCAAAGTGAATATCAGAGGACTTAGAGGATGAGGGATTGAACCCTTAAACCCATGAAATTGAAAAAATGGCTAAGTGTAGAAGCAAACTTATGAAATGGGAAACTAGATGGAGATGAAGGTTTGCCAACCCGTGAACCCTCCGATCACTAAAATATGACTAAGTATGGTAACTATAAAGGGAGAGAAGAGAGGTTAAAAGAAAGAGGGAAACAAGGGGAGGTGTAGAAGAGGGAAAATAAATGGAAAAAAGAAGTTGGGAAGCTATAACGGGGAAGGAAAACCCAGAAACGGGAAATGATTTCAAAAACCTCATACCTACTCTATCATGTTCTTCCAACCTCAAGGAAATTCATTTCAGCAAATAAAACAAACAACAAAAGAAAAATTTTAAATTAAATGAATGAAAATGATGCTCCCTTGCCAGAAAATATAGAATCTAACCCTAATCATAATCTGAACCGATTCGACACTCCAAAGGGTGCACTACAATCTCATATCTTTATGCCTCAAACAATCATTTCAACTCGAGTGTGTTGCAACCTCATGATGTCTAGGCTTCTAAATGGTTTATTGCAATCTCAATATCTCTTTTTCTCCAAACGATCCTTTGAATTTAGATGCACTGCAATATCTTAATCTCTAAGCCTCCAAACAATTATAATATCCATTTTAGTAGGTTCCATTACTCCAAATATCTTGTCACCAGTTGCGCTATTTGTTTTCCATTTTTCATCCTATGTACTTTATAGATACCACTTTATATAGTGTACTACATCTTAATAAAAATGATAACCATCATTTGAGTGATATAGTGGGACTAAGAAAACAAGGAATTACCATGTCAAGAACTATCAACATATCAATAAAGGAGACTAGAAAAAAAAAATAATGAAGTAGGCCATGAGAGCAATGGCTTGAGACTTTTAACAAATTGAAATCCATAGAAGAAATCTATGTCTCCATTATTGGAGTAGAGTAATTAATCACCTTATGGAATTAATGCTCCCTCCATACAAGACTTGAATTAGATAAATAACAAGTTACATAGTGGAAATATCCTCCCTTTATTCCTCTTCTCTAGCTGCACTATATTTTCCCATTGAAACAAGCATGAAGAATGTGCATGCTTTATTAGGACGACACACACATTCTTAAGACCATGCACATGTTCTTAAGATTGCACACACATTCATAAGAACACACACACATTCCTTCAACTAAACCTATGTGGCAATCGACGTGGAGGTTAGGCCACATCAAAACGTATAGGTATAGGAATGTGTGCATGTTCCTAAGAAATCACAAGTGTTCCTACGAGTGCGCATTCTTACTAATTCCCTTTCCACTTTTTTGGCCACGAAATTCTTGCACTCACCCATATACATGTGTATATATATATATATATATATATATATATATATATCGGTATATATATCAATATGTATATTGGTATATGTATTGTTATATATGTTTGTATATATGTCAGTATATACCAATATATATGTTTAGGTATATATACCAGAATAAAAAATTAGCTCCAAACTTTTACGGAACCTACAATATTATTCACACAATTAGACAAGTGGCATATGAGCTATATTTTCCTTTTTCTCACATTCATAAGGTTTTTTATGTATCTTTCCTAAAAAATTGGGATAAACTATGTCAGTGCAAATAGAACTTCCAGAATTAGATGAATAAGGGAAGTTCATTCTTGAACTAGAAAGATGTATAGATCAATGTTCTCTATCTCTTCACAATAGAACCATTATGGAGTACCTAACCAAGTGGAACAATATGTCTCTTTAAGAACCTACATGGGAAAATGAGTGTCTTGTGAAGAAGCATTCTCAATTACAATCTTTGAGGGATTTTGTTTTTTTAAACAAGGGATATCTTAAGGCCCTTGGGCCCCTATATTAATTCGCTAATGATGATTCATTATTAGTTTATTTTTTTATATTAGTAGGTCGTCTAGAGTCTTTCATTGTACCCTTTCATTATAATTTCACCCTTTGTATCCTATATATATACACACACTGTAACATCCCTCTCTTGCACGCACTGAGGAAACTTATTCTTTCAAGACAATTGCTTGCAAGTGATCTAGATTATTATACTATTGGCCATTTGATTATGATTATGAGAAATTATGGATATGATGATATGTTATTTTTTTTATTTACATAGACAAGTTCTATTGACTGGGTTCTCCTGAGTGTGCAGGACCTTGGACCCTGAGGATGCAGAGGCATCGATGTAACCCCTTGGGCTCCGGATCGAGTCAGGGAGTAGACTATTGGGGTTTGATTGTTGTTTATATGACATATGTACATCTCATTAGATGTTATGATGATTGATTATTATTGCTGAGATGATGTGTTGATGATGCAGGATGATGATAGCTTGCGACCAGAATCACATGTGGAGTAGAGGGGTCATGGACGACAACCAAATACTTTGAGGGAGAGGTGTGGAAAATAACTCTACCATAGACTACTAGCACTCTCGTCGTGGCTTGATTTGTAGGTTAACAATTACCTAGTTCGAGAAGACCCATGATGTCGTGAGTGCAGACTACGACAATCACTCACGATGATTCTAAGGGGTGCACAATAATGTAGGGGCCTTATTCCTTAGAGGCCCTTAGTCTCCCACAAGATCACATGGAGGAGTATTGAATCTAGGGGTTTTTTATGTCTACCAAGTTAGTCAAGAGGCGAGTGGCACCCTTGGAGCACATAGTGCATCCTGAAGGGCATGTTGCACAAGGAATACAGAAAGAGGCGAGTGGCACCCTTGGAGCACGTAGTGCGTTTTGAAAGGCACATTGTGCAAGGAAAAAGGAAAGGGGTGAGTGGCACCCTTAGAGAATATAGTTAATCCTGTAGGAAATGTCACTTTTTTAACTAGTAAGTGAATAAACCTATACGGGCTAAGAATGAATGATGTGACAAGTAATATTTAAAAACAATTTTTCCCTAATAAAAATGTCGCCTAACCTAGTGAAATTAAAATCTAGGTCTAAGTGACACTTGTGGTAAAAAATAATAATCATAATTAAACATGTAATGAGAAGGGGGTAAGAAATTCAATTAATTTATTAAAATCAAATCAAATCTACTCTTGCGAATTTGAGTTTTAGTTAAAAAGGGAAAAGAGGGAAACTTAAAAGAATTCGGAAACTAAGGGAAAAAGGAGAAACATAAAGAAAAAGGGAAACGTAAGGAAAAAGTTGAATGTCTAACTTAGTAAGCAATCTTTCCTTTAAGAACTTTCTAATTATGAACTCAACTAGGAATTTAGTAAAGGTGTAAGTCATTTAAAATGTGTAAGGGAATTTTGGGACACCAAGGAACGTTTTTAAGAATGTTTTTTGGTGGGTGAGGGAAATAGGAATAATTAAATAATTAATGAAATTAATTTATAGTGCAACTAGGGGGATGGGTGACACATGCACGGGGGAGATTTTTTTCTGATTAAAATAATGAAAAAGAAATTAAATGAGAATTTGGGAAAGAAATCACTCAAAAACTATATAAAAAGGATGGAGGAGGAGAAGTATGGATCTCATCTTTATGCATAATGTTACACTGCTGAATTTTTTGTCTTGACAGACTTATCTTCTGGAAGTTGGGATACCCATATCAGGTAATGAGTGGTAGATCGACCTTGCGAGGAAATCTGGCTGCTAGTTGTTCTCTAGTATAGTGTGTGTGGCCCCTTTACAGCTCGGGGGGATTAGGGGGAAAATGAGTACCCCTAGCCTTGGCTAGGAGGTACCAGTGAGGTCACATCGATCGACAAGCAGAGTCTAGATGGAGCATGCACAAGATAGAAACTACTGAGAAGTCGCATTTGGCTAAGGTACATTGGTTTAATTGTTACTCGCAATAAAATTAAATTTACTCAGGTTATTTCTCTATGCTCGTTTAATATTTCATTTACATGCACTATCCTGCACCTGCTTTCCTACGGTATTGTAATGCCCTTGCTTACTTATTTTTAAATGGATTTCCCTTGGCGAACCCAATTTCTAATTTCAGTAACTTATCTGTGTGGGTTTTATTGATTTTTATGAACAGATTGTGCTTTATCTTTCCACCCTTATCCCTAGGTCATCAGTCCATGCCTGAGTAGTTGGCCAGGAGCCGAATTGACGATCGTCACTTTGGTGTTTATAGAGCTATAGATTCTAATGCCCTTCTTTTATGTGCATGGATGATGAGCAAAGTATATTCTTTCCTAGCTGTATACCCTTACTTATCTCTGAGTTGATTGATTCTTGGTTGAATGATTGTCTTGCGCCTTCTTGTGATTGAATATCTCAACGTATTGTTCATCATTTCTATCTGTGAACAACTTAACACTATCTTCATTTTAAATTATATATTGACTGCATTTTTGTCCACTCGAATGAAAACTTTTATTACCTTTATTTTCTCTGCGTTTGACAACGATTTTTTAGTTGCATTTACCATGTAGTGCTGTCGTGGTTATTGTGTATAAGGGGGGCATTTTTACTGTGTGAATGGGGGCGCTTTTAATGTGCAATGGTAGCATTTTTTTTTTACTGCTGTAATGGCTGAGAGTTGTTCCTTTTATTACTACGATTTTACCATTTTTTACTGCAATTAAATATATCTGGACAACGATCCCTTCTCCCTAGTATTCAACCCCACCTTAACATTTTTTACAGTGTTCTAATAATTAGAGTGCGTGTTTACCATGACCGAGAATGATAACGATATATCTTGTCAGTGTTTTATTTCAAGACTATGTCTACGTTATTTAAACGATATGGCTGCAAGTTATTATAGCGCCTTATACCCTACTGTTTAAATTAAAATATGTGTTATTTACTGGGTGATTCATTGACTGCGTTTATTGTTGATTAGCATATTATACCTAGGTATTCATGAGTTATATATATATATATATATATATATATTGTATACCCAGTGGAAATGTTTGGCTATATTGAAAATCTTAAGCCATTGTTGACGTTGAACAAATCTTCCCCTGTAATTTTACCCGTTTGGTCATTGAAACGATAGTACCTATGCTATGATTTTTGTCTAAGTATACAACCATCCTCATCTTGTTGATTGTTGGCAGCCATTGGTCTCTATCTCCCTTGTTTTTCCTGTCCATGAAGAGTGATTGGTTGAGCGGGTTGGTCTCCATGTTTATACAATCTTGTGCCTTGAAGTGGACCCAACTCATTTGGTATCCCATGGAAGACCATATCATGGCGGAACTCAAACTCTTGGCCTTGAGATGAGGGGCATGACGGGATGCACTGCTAGTCTGTGATGTGTCTGGAACTATGGTGGTCATTTTTTTCTTGTGAATGTTTATAATCCTAGCCTGCAAGTTCTCCTTATTCTTGTCATTGCAAATATGACTACCTATAGAATAAAATCTTCCTTTTGGGGGAATATTGAATACAACTACCTGTTGGATTGGAAAGGGCCACAAGTTTATTTTCTTTCCAGATTTAGATGGATTAAATTATAAAGTGCCCAATCCACTATTTTCCCTTGGGTGGCATGATTTTAATGTTGTTATAAGTGGACAACCATGTTTTATTAAAGGACAAAAATCTTGATTTTCTTGACAATGATTTAATATTAGAGACAACCATTTACATATAATGGTGACAATGTTTTATGACAGTTTTTAATGTATTGTTGACAGTAACATTTATTATTACACAACGATTATGGATTATTAATAGTTATACATTAATATACACATTGATTTTACACAACAATTTCTCAATTTAATACATTATATTTTGCTAGTAAGCGACGAATCTAAAGATGATAACCATTTTAATTCTGGAAGATTTTCTTGGCATTGATCAACACTTAATTGGCTGGCATTTGAATAGCGATTTTAAACTCTGTGTTTCATATACTTTATGCCAATTTTATCCATTATTTACTCTATGGTATAAAAAATATATATATATATATATACGAATGTATTATTTAAGGACAACAAATTTAACATCTATGAACAACGAATTATACCTATGCGAGTGTAGACAACAATTTTTAATTATACACTGACAACAACCTTTATATATACACATGATTAGGCATAGATTCAATTTTAATTGTGTACAGACGTGTTTTTTACCAAAAACACTTTCATGTTGTGGACAACAATTTTCGTGTTGGATACAATAACCTGTATTAATGGTTAGTGATATGATTTATATTGTTAGGAAGTGGAACCATTAATAGACCGCGATATCATATGATATTTACACAACTTTATACTTTCATAGTTTTACATTGTAATCGGCTCATTGTTATGTGAATAATTTGGTGTTCAGTTGCACTAAAACTATTATATTTGAGGTATAGTTTCAGTTTCAATTAGCGAATTTATAAAATAGCAATTTCATAAGATAGCGATATAGTCTCAGTTTTAATTAGCGATATAAGACAGTGAATTCATATAGTTTTAGTTTTAAGGGTTAGCGATATATATACTTATCTGACATTGGGTTTGGAAAATAGTGCAACAAACTTTGTTTTAATAATAATCCTTGAATGTGTCCAGATGGGTGTATGGTCGCAATAGAATTTGTTGCACCGGGAATTTAATGTGTTGTATAAATGTCATAGTTATCTTTTTGACTTGTCAATTGGGTTATAGGGTTAGTCATCAGGTGTTTAAATAGTCCATTGTCCTCCTAGCGCATTGAATTTAGCTTATGTTGAGGGCCCAGTTATGTTGTTGCGCCACGATTGTTGTCACGCGTATCACCTGGCAACGAAATGATTCTTGATGAGGGGATCATTACATTCCCTAATGTATAGAGGTGAATAATAACTTGGCCAGAGCTTGTGCTTCCCGTTGTGCATGTTTGTTCATTGTAGTTGTTGTTTGTACTTGGGTTGTAACGCCTTCATGCGTTTGGTTTTGCATTCCATAGAGGTTCTATTTATTGGTCGTCGAGGTCATCATGTCGCGATTGTGGATGTTGTCCTTTATATTGTAGTTGTTTTCATTTTTGTGTCAGGTGGGTAGTCATTTCTTTATTTTGACTTATGCATGTTTCGCCTAGTTTCTTGATGTGCTAGTGTGTAGAGTCGTTGTTGTCAATTGCCTAATATACGTGCACGGTGTTCATCATCAGGTGGTGTGGTTTGACAATTGTCATCGATGGCTTCCTTCCTAAAAAGAAAAATGCACTTTTCCCTTCACTTGGAGTCGTAACGGCTGGGGGTAGTTACATATGGTATCAGAGTGGGTTTCAACCCGTGAATTGGGATCACTACGGATTTCCTTGATTTGATTTATGATTATAAGGTTGATAATTAATTTGATTTGTAATCGTGCAGGTAATCATGGTTAGAGGATGCCACAGAGGCAGACGATGGGATGCTAGGGGAGGAGGTGCGACGCCTCCAGTAGCATCCATGCCTGAAGGGTCTAACCCCCAGGGAGACAAACTAGTTGTGGGGAAGGAACAAACAGGGGTGGGCGATGTGGTTCAGCTGATAAGGTCTTTTCAGTGGATGTCTGAGGCACTGATCATCTGTTTGGAAAGAGATGAGGTGAGGGTGTCGGCACCCCCTTAAGGTCCAACACGTGCTCCGGTTGGTACTGGTAGCATTCACCGTGAACTCGAGTAGGTCAAATTTCTCGAGTTCTTTGGTGCCCCGGACAGAGCAGCCGTCGAGGCATGGTTGGAGAATATGGCGATGTGCTTTTCACTTCGCGACTATACCTCCAACATGAAGATTCACATGGTGTCCTTTCAACTGAAGGGGAGCAATATTCTATGGTGGAAGATGCTCCTATCACAACTAAACATGATCGTTGAAGACATGTCATGGGAACTGTTCAAGGAATGGTTTCGAGAGAGGTACCTATCAGAGGAATTCATTGAGCATCAGCTCAATGAGTTCAACACCTTGCGACAGGGAAATTGTACGGTGCTCGAGTACGAGGCCCATTTTATAGAGTTTCTTCGGTATGATCTACACCTGAATACTGAGAAACTTAAGGTCAAAAGGTTCTTGTTTGGCCTTAATGTCAACATACGTGCAAAGGTTAGGATTTTGATGCCTTATACCTTGCATGATATCTTCCAGAAGGCCCTCATAGCGGAGGAGGAATATATCAACGATGTTTAGAGCTGTGCTCCAATGATACCATCAGGGTAGGTGTCATATGGTGCATAATAGCATGAGACACCAACTATGTGCTCACCGAGATATCGTAGCTTCTAGAGAGGATCCACTTTCACTACACCTCAACGACTAGTGCATCAGAAGAAGACTCCTTACCAAGGACCAAAGCATCAACAACAAAAACAATTTAGGACTGTTCAGCAGAGCAGACCAGGATTCCAGGCTGGTGGGTCATCACTCTCTACTTTGGGTACCATGAGTACTGAACTGAAGTAGGGGAGTTGGACATGTGGGGAGCCACACTACCAACATGACTTCCCAGTGGAGAGGACTAGAGAATCCAGATCAGTCGGACTCACTACCGTGGGATTTAGGTAAGGCCCATCGAATTCATGCAACGGTGAATAACCGCCAAGCAGAGAACCAGTCGACTGTTCTCGAGACGTTAGGTACCGTCGCTGACCAGACCCTTAGTATTTTGATAGATCTCGCTAGTACCAAGAGTTTCATTTTAGGTGCAATGCTAAAAATAATTAAGGTAAATGCAGTCGAACAGGATGAGTTTAACTTCGTAGAGATGGATTTGGAAGCCAAACAAAAGGTTGGAGGAAAGGTTATGGGTTGTACCCTTAACCTAGGAGAGTTTGTCACCACAGCCAACCTGTACATCACGATCTTAGGATCTTATGACGTCATGATCAGTATGGACTGGTTGGAATCACATGAGGCGATACTCAACTGTAAGATGAAACGATTGATCTTGGTTGATGATGAGGGACAAATATGTGTGATTATAGGTCGGAACCAGGGAGTTTCCCTGAGGTTCATCTCTTCCTTGTAGCTATGGAAGAGCATGCGCAAAGGGTGTAATATTTATGTGATCCTTTCATTAAACAAAAAAGGAGTAGCAGAAGGTCTAGAACACCTTCTAGTGGTGAGAGAGTTTGCGGACGTCTTCAAATAGTACTTACCTGGGATGCCACCAGAGAGGGAATTTGAATTTACCATAGACCTAAAACCAAGGACTGAACTGATAGCAAGAATGCCTTATCAGATGTTGACCCCGAATTTACAGGAGATGAGAATGTGACTGAAGGAGTTGTTGGACCTGGGACTTATACGTCCAAGTTTGTCACTATGGGGTGTGCCTATTATTTTCATACAAAAGAAGGATGGGTCATGGAGACTTTTCATTCACTACTGTCAATTGAACAAGACAACGATCAAGAATCAGTACCTGTTGCCAAGTATAGATGATATCTTTGATCATATGAATGGCATGACGGTGTTTTCAAAGATCGATTTGTGATCAAGGTATCACTAGTTAAAGATCAAGGAGGATGACGTCCCTAATACCACTTTTAAGATGAGGTTTGGACATTAGGAGTTTACCATTTTACCTTTTGGAATGACAAAATCCCTTGGGGTATTTATGATCTTGATGAATGGGGTGTTCAACGAGTACATGGACACGTTCGTCCAAGTATTTATTGACAATATTTTGATTTACTCTTGAACAATGGAGGAGCATGACAAACACTTGTGCTTGGTACTACAGTGTCTGCGAGATAACAAATTGTATGGGAAATTGTCTAAATGCTTGTTTTATCAATCCAAGATTCACTACTTAGGGCATGTCATCTTCAGTGAAGGTATCGTCATGGATCCAGAAAAGGTCGAGGCTATTATGGAATGGCATGCACCAACGAATGTCCCAGAAGTGCGTAGCTTCATGGGTTTAGCATGATACTATCGATGGTTCATCGAGGGATTTTCAAAGATAGCAAATCTAATCATGGAATTGCAGAAGAAGAAAAAGAAGTTTGTTTGGACCGAGAAATGCGCGAAATCCTTTTGGAGGCTCAAAGAGCTATTGAAAACAACACAGATACTAAAGGTCCATGAAATCGATGCGATATTCTTGGTATGCACTGACGCATCCAAGGAAGGCTTAGGAGGAGTCTTGATGCAAGACAGTCGTGCGATCGCTTACATCTCGAGGAATTTGAGAAGACATGAGGAGAACTATGCGATGCATGATTTGGAGTTGTTATCCATTGTGTATGCCTTGAAGGTTTGGAGAAACTACCTTATTGGACAAAAATTTGAACTAAAAATGGACCACTGTGAACTACAACACATCTTTACACAAAGCGACCTAAATGTGTGACAACAAGTTTGGTTGGAATTTCTTAGCGAGTATGATTTCAAGATCACTTACATAAAATGAACAGTGAACCAAGTGGAAGATGCATTGAGTCAGAGGCCACACATATTTTTGGTGTTGCCTCTTCAGATGAATCTATGTGAAAATATTCTAACATTACAACGCGACGATGACTGGTACAAAGAGGTCAAGGATTTTATCGGACAAAACACAATGATGGTACCAATATTTGAAGGATTTACGTTTGACTATGATGGATTATTGAGATTTAAAAATCAAATTTACGTACCACCGAACAACAAGTTGAATAGTTTGATCCTAAACGAGGTTCACAGAGCAGTATACATGGCTCACCCGGGTGTCATGAAGATGAGGGCGGACCTTAAACCCTTATTCTTCTGGAAAGGAATGAAGGCACACATAGTCAACTATGTGGCCATATGTCTAGAATTTCAGCAGGTGAAAGTTGAACATAGACATTCAGTAGGATTACTACAACCACACGCTATTCGAGAATCAAAATGGGAGGTCATTTCGATGGATTTCATTGTTGGATTTCCACTGAAAGCAAGGAGACACGACTTGATTTTTGTGGTAGTCGACACTCTAACGAAGAGTGCTCATTTTATTCCTGTGCGTACGACGTATCAGGCACCTAACATAGCTAGAGTTTTCATCAGTGAGATTGTGAGGCTGCATGGCATGCCTAATAGGATTATATCTGATCGAGGATCAATGTTTACTGGACGATTTTGGACTAGTTTCCAAGAGGCATTGGGAACCCAACTTAACTTTAGTACTGCATATCGCATGGAGACATATGGGCAGACCGAATGAACAAACCAAATCTTGGAGGAAATGTTGTGTATGTATGTGATGGACCTACAGAAGTGTTGGGAAGAATTCTTGCCACTAGTAGAATTCAGATATAACAACAGTTACCAAAGCACCACTAAGATGCGCCTTTCGAGTTCCTTTATGGGCGACTGTGTCAAACACCTTTGAGTTGGGATCAACTTGAGGATAGGGTCCTGGTGGGAGAAGAAGGGATCCAATAAATGGAATATAAAATGAAAACAATAATACAAAGGATCAAAGAAGCACATGCTCGACAGAAGAGCTATGTTGATGCGCACCGTGTCGACCGTAGTTACGAAGTTGCTAATTGAGTCTTCTTGCGGGTGAAACTTCATCAGAGTTTGATCAAGTTTGGAAAGGGTGTTAAAATATCTCTTAGGTTCATGGGACCTTTCGAGATTGTGGAAAGGAAGGGTCCCATGGGCTATCGACTAGCGTTTCCTGATTCTTTGAGGCATATGCACGATGTTTTTCAGGTATCTATTTTGAGACATTTTATTAGTGGTCCTACACATGTTATTGACATGATTTCCTTATAGGTGCTTGAAAAGGGTCCGCTCACGACTGAGCCGATCCTCATCCTGGATCATCACATTCGACAAATACGACATCGAACAATAGATCAAGTCAAGGTCTAGTGGGACAACTATAGTCTGCACTCGACGACCTTGGAGGACGCATATGATATGCACCAACAGTTTCCATTTTTGTTTGATAGATATACTTCTGATACTGTGAAACACATTATTTTAGCACTTATATACTGTGAAACTTCAAGATGAAGTTTAGACCAAGAGGGGGTGTATATAACATCCCTCTCTTGTGCGCATTGAGCGAACTTATTATTTGACGACACTTGATTGCAAGTGATCAAGATTACTATACTATTGGTCGTTTGATTATGATTATGAGGCATTATGGATATGATGATATGCTATTTTGTTTATTTACATAGACAGGTCCTATTGACTGGATTCTCCTGAGTGTGCATGAACTTGGACCTCAAGGATGAAAAGGCATATATGAAACCCCTTGGACTCCATATTGAGTCATGGAGTAGACTATTGGGGTTTGATTGTTGTTGATATGACATATGTACATCTGATTACATGTTATGATGATTGATTATTATTGCTGACATGATTTGTTGATGATGCAGTTTGACGATAGTTTGCTGACCAGACTCACATGTGGAGTAGAGGGGTCACGCACGAAAACGAAATACTTTGAGGGAGAGGTGTGGACAACATCCCTACCAAATCCTACTAGCACTCACGTCGTGGCTCAAACTGTAGGTTAACAATTACCTAGTTTGAGAACACCCAGGATGTCATGAGGGAAATAATGCAGGGGCCTTATTTCTTAGGGGCCCTTAGTCTCCCACAAGACCACCTGACGAAGTATTGACTCCAGGGGTTTTTGATGTCTACCAAGTCAATCAAGAGGTGAGTGGCACCCTTGGAGCATGTAGTGCGTCCTGAAATGCAGGTCGCGCAAGGAAAACAAAAAGAGGCGAGTGGCACCCTTGGAGCACGTAGTGCATTATGAAGGGCACACCGAGCAAAGAAAATAGAAAGGGGCAAGTGGAACCCTTGGAGAACCTAGTGTGTCTTGAAGGGAATGTCACGTTTTTAACTAGTAAGTGAATAAACCTAGATGACCTTATAACAAATGATGTGACAAGTAAGATTTAAAAACAATTTTTCCCTGATAAAAATGTTGCCCAACCTAGTGAAGTTAAAATCTAGGTCTAAGTGAGACTTGTGGTAAAAAATAATAATCATAATTAAACATGTAACGAGAAGGGGGTAAGAAATTCAATTAATTTATTAAAATCAAATTATATTGGGGGATTAAAATTTTAAAAGGGAAATGATTGTTTTATCTACATATGTTAATTAAATTTTATTAATTAAAAAGAAAAAGGGGGTAAAAGGTGGCTTTTCTACTCTTGCTAATTTGAGTTTTAATTAAAAAGGGGAAAGAGGGAAACTTAAAAGAATTAGGAAACTAAGGGAAAAAGGAGAAACATAAAGAAAAAGGGAAATGTAAGGAAAAAGTTGAATGTCTAACTTAGTAAGGAATCTTTTCTCTAAGAACTTTCTAATTATGAACTCAACTAGGAATTTAGTAAAGGCGTAAGTCATTTAAAATGTGGAAGGGAATTTTGGGACACCAAGGAGCGTTTTTTAAATTTTTTTTTGGTGGGTGAGGGAAATAGGAATAATTAAATAATTAATGAAATTAATTTCTAGTGCAACTAGGGGGATGGGTGACATGTGTACAAGGGATGTTTTCTGATTAAAATAATGAAAAAGAAATTAAATGAGAATTTGGGAAAGAAATCACTTGAAAACTCTATAAAAAGGATGGAGGAGGAGGAGTATAGATCTCATCTTTATGTGTAACGTTAAGCTGCTAAATATTTTTCTTGACTGAATTATCTTGTGGGAGTTGGGATACCCAACTCGAGTAACGAGTGGTAGCTCGACCTTGCAAGGCGAGATGGGTGCTAGTTGTGCTCTTGTATAGTGTATGTGGCCCCTTTGTGGCTCAGGGGGCTCAGGGGAATAAGCATGCCCCTAGATTTCGATGGGAGGTACAGGTGAGGTCACATCGGTCGGCAAGCGGAGGCTGGATGGAGCGTGCGTGGGATAGAAACTACTAAGTAGTCATGTTTGGTTAAGGTACATCGGTTTAATTGTTACTCACAATAAAATTAAATTTACTCATGTTATTTCTCTGTGCTCGTTTAATATTTCATTTCAATGCGTTGTCTTGCACCTACTTTCCTACGGTATTGTAATCCCCTTGCTTGCTTATTTCTAAATGGATTTCCCTTGGTGAACCCAATCTTTGATTTCATTAATTTATTTGTGTGGGTTTTATTGATTTTTATGAAGATATTGTGCTTTATATTTCAGCCCTTATCCCTAGGTCATCATTCCATGCCTAAGAAGCCAGCCAGGAGTTGAATCGACGATCATCACTTCAGTGTTTATAGACCTATAGATTTTATTGCTCTACTTATTTGTGCATGGATGATGAGTGAAGGATATTATTGCCCAGTTGTCTACCCTTACTTATCTCTGAGTTGATTGATTCCGTGTTGAATGACTGGCTTGAGCCTTCTTGTGATTGAATATCTCAGTGTATTGTTCATCCTTTCTCTCTACGAAAAACTTAATACTCTCTATATTTTAAAATATATATGGAGTGTGTTTTTCTCCACTTGAATGCCATCGTTTATTACCTTTATTTGCTCTCTATTTGACAATGATTGTGTAGTTGCATTACTGTGTAGTGGTGGCATGGTTATTGTGTATAAGGGGGGTGTTTTTATTGTTGAAATGGGGGAACTTTTAATGTGCAATGGCAACATTTTTTTTAATTGGTGTAATGGTTCAGAGATATTACTTTTATTACTGTGATTTTACCATTTTTTACTACAATTTAATGTATCTGGACAAAGATCCCTTCTCCGTAGAATTCAACCCCACCTTGACATTTTTGACAGCTTTCTGATAACCATACTGCATGTTTACCATGACCGAGAATGATAACGATATATCTTGTCTACGTTTTCTTTCAAGACTATGTCTGTGTTGTTCAAACGATATGGCTACGAGTTACCATAGTGCCTTATACCCTGGTGTTTTAATTACAATATGCGTCATTTATTTGGTGATTCATTGACTAGAGTGATTGGTTGAGTGGGTTGGTCTCCATGTTTATACAGTCTTGTGCCTTGAAGTTGACCAAACTCGTTGGGTATCCCATTGAACAACATATCATGGTGGAACTCAAACTCTTGGCCTCGAGTTGGGGTCCATGACAAGATGCATTGCTAGTATGTGATGTGTCTAGAAATATCGTGGTCATTTTTGGTTGTGAATGTTTATAATCCTGGCCTACAAATTCTCCTTATTCTTGTCATTGCAAATACGACTACCTATAGAATAAAATCTGCCTTTTGGGGGAATCTTGAATACAACTACCTGTTGGATTAGAAAGGGCCACAAGTTTATTTTATTTCCATATTTAGATGGATTAAATTATAAAGTGCCCAATCCACTATTTTCCCTTGGATGACATGCTTTTAATGTTGTTGTCAGTGGACAACCATGTTTTATTAAAGGACAAAAATCTTTACTTTCTTGAGAGAGATTTAATATTGGAGACAACCATTTATATATAATGGCGACAACGTTTTATGAAAATTTTGAATGTGTTGTTGATAGTAACATTGATTATTACACAACGATTATGGATTATTAATAGTTATACATTAATTTTAGACAATGATTTCTCAATTTAATACAGTATCTTTTGCTAGTAAGCGATGAATCTAATACTGACAAGGATTTTAATTCTGGAAGACTTTCTTGGCATTGATAAACACTTGATTGGATGGTGTTTGAATAGCGATTTTAAACTCTGTGTTTCATATACTTTATGCCAGTTTTATCTATTATTTACTCTGTGGTATAAAATATATATATACGAATGTATTATTTATGGACAACAAATTTAACATCTATGAACAAAGAATTATACCTATGCGAGTGTAGACAACAATTTTTAATTATATATTGACAACAACCTTTATATATACATGTGATTAGGCAGCGATTTAATTTTAATTGTGTACAGACAACATATTTTTTACAGACAACACTTTCATGTTATGGACAACGATCTTTGTGTTGGATACAATAACCTGTATTAATGGTTAGCAATATGATTTATATTATTAGGCAGTGCAACCATTAATAGACCGTGATATCATATGATATTTACACAGCATTATACTTTCATAGTTTTACATTGTAATCGACTCATTGTTATGTGAATAATTTGGTGTTCAGTTGAACTAAAACTATTATATTCGAGGTATAGTTTCAGTTTCAATTAGCAAATTTATAAAATAACAATATCATAAGATAGCAATATAGTCTTAGTTTTAATTAGCGATATAAGACAATAAATTCATATAGTTTTAGTTTTAAGGGATAATAATATATATACTTATCTGAAATTGGGTTTGGAAAATATTGCAACAAACGTTGTTTTAATAATAATCGTTGAATGCGTCCAGATGGGTGTATGGTCGCAATAGAATTTGTTGCGCCAGGAATTTAATGTGTTGTATAAATGTCATAGTCATCCTATTGACTTGTTAATTGGGTGCTAGGGTTACTCGTCAGGTGTTTAGATAGTCCATTGTTATCCTAGCGTGTCGAATTTATCTTGTGTTGAGGGTCCAATTATGTTGTTGCGCCACGGTTGTTTTCACACCTATAACCTAGCGATGGCATGATTCATGATGAGGGGATAATTGCACTCCCTAATGGATAGGGGCGAACGATAACTTGGCCGAAGTCTATTCTTCCCATTGTGGGCGTTTGTTCATTGTATTTGTTTTTGGTGCTTGGGTCGTAACTCCTTCATGCGTCTAGTTTTGTGCGGCATAGAGGTTCTAGTTACTAGTAGTTGAGGCCATTATGTTGGGATTGTGGATGTTGTCCTTTAGCTTGTAGGCGTTTTCATGTTTATGTCGGTGGGTAGTCGTTTTTTTATTTTGAATTACGCATGTTTCAACCAGTTGCTCGATGTGCTAGTGTGTAGAGTCATTGTTGTCTATTGCCTGATATGCGTGCATGGTGTTCATCATCAGGTGGTGAGGTTTAATTGTTGTTGTCATTTCCTTCGTACCTAAAAAAAAAAAAATTGCACTTTTCGCTTCTCTTGGAGTCGTAATGACCGGGGATAGTTACATATGGTATCAGAGCAGGTTTCGACCCGCGACTTTGAATCACTACGAATTTTGTTGATTTGATTTATTATTATAAAGTTGCTAATTAATTTTATTTGTATTCATGTAGGTAATCATGTTTAGAGGAAATTATAGAGGCAGATGATGATGTGCCAAGGGAGGAGGCATGATAACTCCATTAGAATCCACGCCTGAGGGGTCTAACCCCTAGGCAGACGAACAGGTTGTGGGATAGGAGCAGATAGGGGTGGGCGATGTGGTTGGGCTCATGAATTGTTTTCAACGGATGTCTGAAGCATTGATCAGCCATTTACAAAAAGATTAGGCCAGGGCGCCGACATCCCCTGAGGTTCCACCACGCACTCTGGTCGGTACTGGTAGCATTCATCGTGAACTCGAGAAGGTAAAATTTTTCGAGTTCTTTGGTGCCCCGGATGGAGCAGCCGCCAAGGCATGGTTGGAGAATATCGCGATGTTCTTTTCACTTTGTGACTATACCTCCAACATGAAGTTCCAAATGGCATCCTTTCAACTAAAGGGGAGCACTCTTCTATGGTGGAAGATGCTCCCACCACAATTGAACATGGTCGTCGAAGACGTGTCATGGGAACTGTTCGAGGAACAGTTCCGAGAGAGGTACATATCATAGGAATTCATTGAGTGTCATCTCAATGATTTCAACACCTTATGACAGGGAGACCGTACGGTGCCCGAGTACAAGGCCCATTTTATGGAGTTGCTTCGATATGCTCCGCACTTGAATACTAAGAAACTTAAGGTCAACAGGTTCTTGTTTTGACTTAATGTCAGCATACGTGAAAAGGTTAGGATTATGATTCCTCAGACCTTGCATGATGTCGTCCAGAAGGCCTTCATAGTAGAGGAGGAGCTTATCAGTGCGGTTCAAAAGATGGGCTCCAGCAAGACCATCAGGGCAGGTGTCATCTACTGCACAGCAGCATCATACGCCAGCTAGGCACTCACCGGGATATTGTGGCTTCCATATAGGATCCACTTTCACTACACCTCGATGACCAATGCATTAGCAACCGATTCTTTACTGAGGACCACAACATCAACAACATCATCAATTGCAACAACAAAATTTTAGGCATGTTTAGCAGAGCAGACCAGGATTCCAGGCCGGTGGGCTGTCAGCCTCTACTTTAGGTACGAAGAGTACTGGACCGAACTAGGGGTGTTGGACATGTGGGAAGCCACACTACCAGTGCGACTTCCCAATGGAGAGGACTAAAGAATATGGATCAACTGGACCCACTACTATTGGCGATTTGGGAAAGGCCCATTAGATTCATGCAACGGTGAATAATCGCCAGGAAGAGCACCATTCGACTGTGCTCGAGACGCCAAATACTGTCGCTGACCAAACCCTTAGTATTTTGATAGATCTTGGTGCTACCGAGAGTATCATTTCAGCTACAACACTAAAACTAATTAACGTAAAGGTAGTCGAACAGGATGAGTTTAGCTTCGTAGACATGGCTTCGGGAGAAAAACAAAAGGTTGGAGGAAAGGTTACGGGCTGTACCCTTAACTTGGGAGAGTTTGTCACCAGGGAAAACCTGTACTTCATGATATTAAGATCTTATGACGTCGTGATCAGTATGGGCTGGTTGGAATCACATGAGGCGATACTCAACTATAATATGAAATAGTTGAGCTTGGTTGATGATGAGGGACAAAGACACGTGATTGTAGGTTGAAACCAAGGAGTTTCCCTGAGTTTCATCTCTTCCTTCCAGCTACGAAAGAGCATGCAAAAGGGGTGTAATATTTATGTGATCCTTGCATTAAATGAAAAGGTAGTAGTGGAAGGTCTAGAACACCTTCTAGTGGTGAGATAGTTTGTGAACGTCTTCCTGGAGGAGTTACCTGCGATGCCACCAGAGAGGGAATTGAAATTTACCATAGTCCTAACACTGGGGACTAAACTGATAGTAAGACTACCTTATCGTATCTCGACCCTGGAGTTACAAGAGTAGAGAATGAAAATGAAGGAGTTTACGGACCTGGGACTTATACATCCATGCGTGTCATCGTGGGGTGCGCCTGTTATTTTCATATGAAAGAAGGATGGTTCGTGGAGACTCTGCATTGACTACCATCAATTGAACAAGGAAACGATCAAGAATCAATACCTGTTTCCAAGGATAGATGAACTTTTTGATCAGATTAAAGGCACGACATTGTTTTCAAAGATCGATTTGCAATCAAGGTATCACCAGTTATAGATCAAGGAGGATGACGTCCCTAAGAACACTTTTAAGATGAGTTTTGGAAATTATGAGTTTACCATTTTACCTTTTGGAATGACAAATTCCCCTGGGGTATTTATGAGTTTGATGAAGGGGTGTTCAATGAGTACTTGGACAAGTTTGTCCAATTATTCATTGACAATATTTTGATTTACTCTCAGACGATGGAGGAGCATGACGAGCACTTGTGCTTGGTACTATAGTGTTTGCAAGACAACAAATTGTATGGGAAATTGTCTAAATGCTCGTTCTATCAATCGAAGATTCACTACTGAGGGAATGTCATCTCCGACGAAGGTATTTTCATGGATCCAACAAAGGTCGAGGCTATTATGGAATGGGCTTCACCGAAAAATTTCTCGGAAGTGTGTTGCTTCATGGGTTTAGTAGGATACTATTGACGGTTCATCGAGGGATTTTCGAAGATAGCAAATCCGATCACAGAATTGCAGAAGAAGAACAAGAAGTTTGTTTGGACTGAGAAATGCACGGAAGCCTTTCGGAGGCTCAAAGATCTTTTTACAAAATCACATATACTAAAGGTCCCTAAAATGGATGCGAACTTCTTGGTATGCACTGACATATCCAAGGAAGGCATAGGCAGAGTATTTATGCACGATGGTCGAGTGATCGCTTACATATCGAGGATATTTGAAGGCATGAGGAGAACTATGTGATGCATGATTTGAAGTTGTTAACCATTGTTTATGCCTTGAAGGTTTGGAGACACTACCTTATTGGATGAAAATTTGAACTAAAAATGGACCATTGTGGACTACAACTCATCTTTATGCAAAGCGACCTAAACGTGCGACAACGACATTGGTCGGAATTGCTTAGAGAGTATGATTTCAAGATAGATAACATAAAAGCAACAATGAACCGAGTGGCAGATGCATTGAGTCAGAGACCACTCATATTTTCGATGTTGCCTCTTTAGATGAATCTATGTGAAAATATTCTAACTTTACCACGCGACGATGAATGATACAAAGAGGTCAAGGATTTTATCGAAAAAAACACAATGATGGTACCAAGATTTGAAGGATTTACATTTGACGACGATGGATTATTGATATTTAAAAATTGAATTACATACCACCGAACACCAAGTTGAGGAGTTTGATCCTAAACGAGGCTCACAAAGCAGTGTACATGGCTCACCCGAGGCTCATGAAGATGAGGGCAGACCTTAAACCCTTATTCTTATGGAAAGGAATGAAGGCAGACATAGTCAATTTTGTGGCCAAATGTCTAGAATGTCAATAGGTGAACGCTGAACATAGACATCCAACAGGATTACTACAACCACACGCTATTCCGAAATCAAAATGGGAGGTCATTTCGATGTATTTCATTGTTGGATTTCCACTAACAACAAGGAGACATGAATCGATTTTTGTGGTAGTCGATACTCTGACGAAGAGTGCTCATTTTATTCCTGTGTGTATGACGTATCAGGCACCTGACATAGCTAGAGTTTTCATTAGTGATATTGTGATGCTGCATGGCATGCCTAAGAGGATTATATCTGATCGAGGATCGTTGTTTACCGGACGATTTTGGACTAGTTTCCAAGAGGCATTGGGAACCCAACATAATTTCAGTACTATGTATCACTTGGAGATAGACAGGAAGACCAAATGAACAAACCAAATCTTGGATGACATGTTGCGTATGTACGTGATGGACCAACAAAAACGTTGGGAAGAATTCTTGTCACTGGTAGAATTCGCATATAACAACAGTTACCAGAGCACCATTAAGATGACACCTTTCGAGTTTCTTTAGGGGTGACCATGTCAAATGCCTTTGAGTTGGGATAGGCTTGAGGATAGGGTCCTGGTGGGACTAGAAGCGATCCAAGAAATGGAAGATCAAATGAAAACAATAAGACAAAGTATCAAAGAAGCATAGGATCGATAGAAGAGTTATGTCGATGTCCACCGTGTCGACCGTAGTTACGAAGTTGGTGATCGAGTCTTCTTGCAGGTGAAACTGCAAATGAGTTCGATCAAGTTTGGACAAGGTACTAAAATCTCTCCTAGGTTCATGGGACCTTTCGAGATTGTGGAAAGGAAGGGTCTCATGGCCTATCGACTAGCCTTGCCTAATTCTTTGAGGTGTATTCACGATTTTTTTCACGTATCTGTTTTGAGAGATTATATTAGTGATTCTACTACACATGTTATTGACATGAGTTAATTGCAGGTATCTGATGAGCGTGTGCTCATGGCTGAGTTGTTCCACATCCTGGATCATCACATTCGAGAGCTACGTCATCGAATAATAGATCAGGTCAAGGTTTAGTGGGACAACTATAGTCCGCACTCGGTGACCTGGGAGGGTGCATATTATATGTGCCAATAGTTTCCATTTGTTTTTTATAGATAGACTTATTATATTGTCATACACATTATTTCGATACTTATATATTGTGAAACTTCGGGGAGAAGTTTAGACCAAGAGGGGGTGTATGCAACATCCCTCTCTTGCGCGCACTAAGAGAACTTATTCTTTGAGGACACTTGCTTGCAAGTGATCCAAATTATTATACTATTGGCCATTTGATTATGATTATGAGGCATTATGGATACGATGATATGTTATTTTGTGTATTTACATAGATAGGTGTTATTGACTGGATTGTCCTGAGTGTGCAGGACCTTGGACCTCGAGGATGAAGAGGCATAGATGAAACCCCTTGGACTCTGGATCGATTCATGGAGTGGACTATTGGGGATGACATATGTACATCTGATTGGATGTTATGATGATTGATTATTATTACTGACATGATTTGTTGATGATGCAGGCTGACGATAGCTTGTCGACCAGACTTACATGTGGAGTAGAGGGGTCACGCACAAAAACCAGAGACTTTGAGGGAGAGGTGTGCACAGCAGCCCTGCCACAGCCTACTAACACTCTCGTTGTGGCTCGAGCTGTAGGTTAATGATTACCTAGTTCGAGAGGACCCACAATGTTGTGAGGGCAGACTCTAGCAGTCGCTCATGATGATTCTAAGGGGTGCACAATAAGGAAGGGGCCTTATTCCTTAGAGGGCCTTAGTCTCCCACAAGATCACCTGGAAGATTATTGACTCTAGGGGTTTTTGATGTCTACCAAGTCAGTGAAGAGGTGAGTGGCACCCTTGGAGCATGTAGTCCGTCCTGAAGGGCATGTCACACAAGGAAAAGGGAAAGAGGCGAGTGGCACCCTTGGAGCACGTAGTGCGTCCTAAAGGGCAAGTCGTGCAAGGAAAATAGAAAGGGGCGAGTGGCACCCTTGGAGCACATAGTGCATCCTGAAGGGCACACCACGTTTTTAAATGGTAAGTGAATAAACTTAGACATCCTTAGAATGAATGATGTGACAAGTAAGATTTAAAAACAATTTTTCCCTAATAAAAATGTCGCCCAACCTAGTGAAATTAAAATCTAGGTCTAAGTGACACTTCTGGTAAAAAATAATAATCATAATTAAACATGTAACGAGAAGGGGGTAAGAAATTCAATTAATTTATTAAAATCAAATTATATTGGGGGATTAAAATTTTAAAAGGGAAATGATCGTTTTATCTACATATGCTAATTAAATTTTATTAATTAAAAAGAAAAAGGGGGTAAAAGGTGGTTTTTCTACTCTTGCTAATTTGAGTTTTAGTTAAAAAGGGAAAAGAGGGAAACTTAAAAGAATTAGGAAACTAAGGGAAAAAGGGGAAACATAAAGAAAAAGGGAAACATAAGGAAAAATATGAATGTCTAACTTAGTAAGGAATCTTGCCTTTAAGAACTTTCTAATTATGAACTCAACTAGGAATGTAATGAAGGCGTAAGTCATTTAAAATGTGTAAGGGAATTTTGGGACACCAAGGAGCATTTTTAGGAATGCTTTTTGGTGGGTGAGGGAACTAGGAATAATTAAATAATTAATGAAATCCATTTCTGGTGCAACTAGGTGGATGGGTGACATGTGTACGGGGGAGGTTTTCTTCTGATTGAAATAATGAAAAATAAATTAAATGAGAATTTGGGAAAGAAATCACTGAAAAACTCTATAAAAAGGATGGAGGAGGAGTATGGATCTCATCTTTATGTGTAACGTTACGCTGCTGAATTTTTTTCTTGACTAACTTATCTTGTGGGAGTTGGGATACCCAGCTCAGGTAACGAGTGGTAGCTCGACCTTGCAAGGAGAGTTGGGTGCTAGCTATTCTCTCGTATAGTATGTGTGGCCCCTT
The DNA here is from genome assembly GCA_032191745.1 of Picea mariana. NCBI lineage: Eukaryota > Viridiplantae > Streptophyta > Pinopsida > Pinales > Pinaceae > Picea > Picea mariana. The sequence continues at coordinate 40,582 of JASDQU010028874.1, forward strand.
TGCAGCTCGGGGGGCTTAGGGGAAGAAGCGTACCCCTAGAGTTGGCTGGGAGGTACTAATGAGGTAACATCGATCGTCAAGCGGAGACTAGATGGAGCACGCAAGGGAAAAAAACTACTGAGAAGTTGTATTTGGCTAAGGTACGCAGGTTTAATTGTTGCTCACAATAAAATTAAATTTACTCATGTTATTTCTCTGTGCTCGTTTAAGATTTCATTTCCATGCTTTGTCTTGCACCTGCTTTCCTACGGTGTTGTAATACCCATGGTTTCTTCTTTCTAAATAGATTTCCCTTGGCGAACCCAATTTCTGATTTCAGTAACTTATCTGTGTGGGTTTTATTGATTTTTATGAAGAGATTGTGCTTTATATTTCCACCCTTATCCCTAGGTCATCAGTCCATTCCTGAGCAGATGACTAGGAGACGAATCGGCGATCGTCACTTCTATGTTTATAGACCTATAGATTCTAATGCCCTTCTTTTCTATGCATGGATGATCAGCAGAAGATATTATTGCCCAACTGTCTACAATTATTTATCTTTGAGTTGATTGATTCTTGGTTGAATTATTGTCTTGCGCCTTCTTCTACCTGAATATCTCAGCCTATTGTTCATCATTTCTCTGTGCGAACAACTTAATACTCTCTTCATTTTAAATTATATATGGAGTGTATTTTTTTCCACTTGAATGACACCATTTATTACCTTTATTTGCTCTACGTTTGACAACGATTTTGTAGTTGCATTTATCATGTAGTGGTGGAGTGGTTATTGTGTATAAGGGGGGCATTTTTACTGTGTAAATGGGGGCGCTTTTAATGTGCAACGGTAGCATTTTATTTTACTGGTGTAATGGTTGAGAGATATTACTTTTATTACTGCGATTTTACCATTTTTTACTACAATTTAATATATCTGGACAACGATCCCTTCTCCATAGAATTCAACCCCACTTTAACATTTTTTACAGCATTCTAATAACCATACTGCCTGTTTACCATGACCGAGAATGATAACGATATATCTTGTTTGTTTTTTCTTTCAAGACTATGTCGGCGTTGTTTAAACGATATGACTGCAAGTTACCATAGCTCCTTATACCCTGGTGTTTTTATTACAATATGCGTTATTTATTGGGTGATTCATTGACTATGTTTATTGTTGATTATCATATTATACCTGCGTATTTATGAGTTATATATATATATATATATATATATATATATATATCCCTATTTTTTATGCCTAGGTGGAAATGTTTGGCTATATTGAAAATCTTAAGCCATTGTTGACATTGAACAAATATTCCCCTGTACTTTTACCCGTTTGGTCATTGAAACGATAGTACCTATGCTATGCTTTGTGTCTAGATATACAACTATCCTCATCTCGTTGATTGCTGGAAGCCATTGGTCTCTATGGCCCTTGTTTTTCCTGTCGATGAAGAGTGATTGGTTGAGTGGGTTGGTCTCCATGTTTATACAGTCTTGTGCCTTGAATTGGACCCAATGCATTGGGTATCCTATTGAACACCATATCATGGCAAAACTCAGACTCTTGGCATCGAGTTGGGGTCCATGACGAGATGCATTTCTAGTCTGTGATGTGTCTAGAACTATGGTAGTAATTTTTGGGTTTGAATGTTTATAATCTCGGCCTGCAAGTTCTCCTTATTCCTGTTATTGCAAATATTACTACCTATAGAATAAAATCTTCCTTTTGGGGGAATCTTGAATACAACTACCCATTGGATTGGGAAGGGCCACAAGTTTATTTTATTTCCATATTTGGATAGATTAAATTATAAAGTGTGCAATCCACTATTTTCCCTTGGCTGGCATGCTTTTAATGTTGTTGTCAGCAGACAACCATGTTTTATTAAAGGACATAAATCTTGATTTTCTTGACAGTGATTTAATATTAGAGACAACCATTTACATATAATGGTGACATCGTTTTATGATAGTTTTTGATGTTTTGTTGACAATAACATTGATTACTACACAACGATTATGGATTATTAATAGTTATACATTAATATACACATTGATTTTACACAACGATTTCTCAACTTAATACAATATCTTTTGCTAGTAAGCGACAAATCTAATGCTGACAACGATTTCAATTCTGGAATATTTTATTGGTATTGATCAACACTTGATTGGTTGGGATTTGAATAGAGATTTTAAACTCTATGTTTCATATACTTTATGCCATTTTTATCAATTATTTACTCTACGGTATACATA
>JASDQU010028876.1:10713-27166 GCA_032191745.1 Picea mariana
AATTGTTTCACAAACAAACAAATGTTGTTCTAGGTCTTCTAACCCAAATCCCTAGAACTCGGGAATTATGAGAGTGTTTTATACCCCTACCATGTTGCTTTGTGTAGTCCCTCCTCTTGGTGATGTTAGTTGAATCTAACTTGGCACATTGCTTCCACTACTCTGATTTCTACTAATCTATCGTGTCGTGCTAACTATAAGTGCTTTTGATAAGTATTCAACTATTATCTCTAATTGCGGTGACACACATGGGGTCTTGGATTCGACACAGGATCCAGTCTGAGTGGGACTTAATGGATCTTCTATGATATGACTAGAATGGGATTCCTCATCATCTTCTCTTATGTGTGGTATTTCCATGATTTGGACTATTGCGCAAGGTTCTCTCCCATATGGCTCACTGCGCAAATCTATTTTCTCAGCCTCATCCTTTCGCCTCTTGTACCTTCTTCCTCCATGCAATACTCCAAACTCATCTTATTCCTCTAGTATACCCTCTTCACTCCTATGCATCCTCAGTCCCTCCCTCTCTTTTTCATGGCTTCCTTCATTCTCTCTTGTTCTCAGACTATCCTCATTTCATCCCTCAGTTCCCCTATGTGCATGAATCCCCTTAGCAGTCGGACTCCATCGTCATCATGCGCTTGTCACACAACAACATCTTTATCCACGCACCTAATGGTTTCATGAACCTTTTGTGTGTACCTTTAAATAAGTCCCTTTCTACAACACTGTATGACTGGGTACAATCTACTACAAATTCTATAATATAACATCCTGATATACTATCCAACTAGAAATCAATTGCATGAGTAGTTGGATTACTTACAGAAATCATTTGTCTTACAAACTCAAAAGTACAATTCCTTGGCATTGTAGTTTAGTACCTTCTAGTATTCTCCACTCATCTTTCTAACCACTCTGTCAAGATAATTGGAAATTCGCCAAAGAAAATTTCGTGCAGTTTTGTGTACACATACCTTTGCAGCCATTGTTTATTTCTCATCTATGATTTTATGTTCTCTTTTTGAGAAAACTCTCGTTCCTTCCTTTCCAACCATTATGAGATCTCTTTCTTAGTCGGCCTCCAAAACATTCCCTCAATCGCAAATTTTGGGTCCCAACAACGGAACCATTTGTTGGCGCTACGCGTGTTTGTAAGACCCTAGGTTCGAGTTGTCTTTAACCAACAAAACCCTTCAAACACCAACCCTTTCGACATCACCTACCTACAAATGAAGTCTCACTTGAGGTACCTAATGGGACTACAAGAACCAATTTTCTGCAGTAGTGAGGGAATGGGAGGTGATTATTCTATTCATTCTTACTCATTAGTTATGTGTGCATTGTTATGTCTTTGTTATTCATTATCTACTTAGTGAGTTCAGATTCAAATTACCATTATATTCTAGATTACAACATAAACCCATCATTGTAACAATCGTAACAATGGTGCAATCATTATACATAAAAAAAATATAATCTAGCATGCATCTATACATAATAAATGAACAATCGCACAAAACAAATTCAACACAGGAGTTAACGTGGTTCACCCAACTATGGGCTACGTCCATAATGACTGGCTTCTTTATTATACATTTGGTAATTTCTCCAGGCTTGCACAAATTGCTTACAAAGATACAACATCATTATATTTCCTTTCTCCTAACCTAGTCATTTTGCAATGCAAGCCTTTCTTTCTCTACATCCTCTCCTTAGCATTCAGACATAGATTCTTTCATTCTCAGCCTATCCTATAACTCTTCTTCTTTAACAGAACAAAATAGTCTAGAACCCCTAATCTCCCAACCCATTACATGTTTATACATAAATTCTAGGGATTAAAACTCTACTTTGTTCATTCCAAAACCCTATTACAATACATGATAATGCAAGTTAACTTACTGTTCCGGATGCTTTCGCCTACTTTTTTGTCTACATGTTTCTTTTGTACTCTAACTACTGTTCTTCCTACTTTTGCACGTCCTTCTATCTTTAGCACGTAGGGATTTCATCCTTTATTTTTTCCCTCTTTCTTTGTTAGGGACATAACCTCCCTAACCCCTCACGTAGGTAGAATAATATAATTCCATGTAATAAAGGCCAATATTAATAAGGCCTAGCAATAAGGAAGAATAAGTCAAATGTAAGAAGACGTAATAGAAGCTTCCACTTCTAAAAAGATCTTCCTCTAGATGGTTCTTTTGGATAGATAGCTTTAGTATAAATAGAAGTAAAGGGTATTAGAAATATTGTCTTGGACATTACTGTAATAAATCTCTCCTCTATTGGAGGTTGCCCCCTTGAAGAGGCAAGTGAACATTGCTCTCAGTAATCAAAGTGCTCTTTCTGGTGTTATTCTAGTATTATTTTGTTATTATTATGGTATTTTTCTAGTTATATCATTGTTTCTCTGTCGTTTCTAGCTAAGTATTTATGTTCTGCATACTATTTTATATCTGGAATACTACAAGTGATAGCAGAGCACCTTCCTCGGCAGAAAATTGTGGGTTAATTTTTTTCTGGGTAGAGATGTATTATGGCATCTTAAATCTATAGAGATATGTCGTTACGCGCATAAACCTGTGCTCGGGGATTCATATGCGCAGGAAATACAAGTGGTACTTAAGCGCACATATGTTGGCCACCCTTGTAACCCATGTTGGTACCCCTTCGAGTGGTAGCACATCAGACAACACATGTATACGAATCAGCCTAGATCTCTTGAATCCCTCCATAGATAAATCAATCGACTGTCTGACTTCTGTAGTGCCACAAAGATCATCACTAAGGATTATACTCTCTATTCCTTGGGTAGTTAGGTAGTATGGATAAGGGTATGGTCTAGCCTCCTTAGTTGGTGCCCTGAGATATTAAGTCGAATACTATTGTTCGACCCCACACATATATCAAAGAGATATAGCAAAAGGAAAACCCTTATCTATAGAACCCTTGAATACCATAACCCTTGGGACGGAAACAAAAACAGAACATACAAGATCTATTTTCGTGTAGCCATGTCTTTTGCATTTGGGTTGCGAAATTAATACACATTTCTTTATGTTAAGCATTTGGGCATTTCGTCACTGCAGTATTCTTTAGCCCAGAGTATAACTTCGTAGGAGTAAAAAACAGAGTATAGTGGTCCCGTCAACACACTTATTTGGGACCTATCCCACTGGGTTCCTCTCTTTTCCTCGATTCCAGTGATACCTATCATTTTTAACCCAAATATTTTTTTGGACCTGACCTGTCTCTGACACCCTTATTTGGCTCCTATCCCTTTGGATCCCCCTTTTCTCCCTGATCGCATTGGTACTTATAATTTGACACTTTTTTTTCTCAGTGGTCCCACCCACCCCTTTAGACCTCTTTTGTTTCCCCTATACCATTTTCCTGCTTCTTTGTCCAAATGACTACCACACGAGCCCAAGACCTCAATGCCTTAATTGCTGACAACCATCAGAGCAAGGACGCCATCAAGAAGCTCACTTCCAACATTAGCTCCATCAATTCAACTATTGAGCTCCTCAAGGTTCCCACATCAAAGACCTCAAGGAACAATGTTCCCACATCAAAGACCTCAAGGAATAATGTTCCCACATCAAAGACCTCAAGGAACAATGTTCCTATCTAAAAGACCTCAAAGAACACTTCCTATGCCATTCCCAAAACCCTTCCTCTTATGAACAACCATTTTATCAGGATGACCATTACTCTTCCCATTACCAAGGCCCTCATACTATCCACTTTTACCGAGACCTCTATCCTCCTAGAATTGAGGTGAACAAATTTGATGGATTAGATCCTACAGGATGGGTCACCTAAATGGAACATTATTTCTCTTTGCATGGAATTACTAATTATTTATCCAAGCTTCATTATGGTGTCCTATATCTGGATCCGGAACAATGGAAATGGTGGCAATGGCAAAAAAAGGCACACCAAAGGCATCTTGCTTGGACATCGTTTGTGGCCAAACTTCATGGTCATTTTGAATCCGACACCCACCATTTAGGTCGTTTGACCAAGTTAAAGCAGTATGGGACAATCGAAGACTTTATTGCTACATCTGAGCACTTGGATTTCAGAACAGAGGTCATGTCAGATGCTTTCCTTAGGGAATTCTTTATCAGTGGCCTCAAAGATGAAATTTGTTCCCATTTTCTCATAGCACGCTCCCAAAATTGCTTGGAAGCTACTCAACGAGCCAAGGAAACCCAACATATTGTGTCCTCCCAAACCCGCAAACCATCCTTTCCTCCTCGCCCTAAACCCACCCATTTTTCCCCTTCTACACCTCCCCTCAAGATCCAGAAATTAACCAGGGTTGAAATGGTTGAACGTCAACTCAAGGGTCTTTGTTATAATTATGATGACAAATATTTTCCTGGCTACAAGTGTAAGGAACAAAATATTTTTATGGTTGTGACTGAGGGTCTTTCTAAAGAAAATGTTGTTGTTCCTCCTGTGGAGGAACTACCTCCACCATCTGACCTCACCCCACTCTCTGGCCCACCCGAAGTTGAACCAATGATTTCACTTAATGCCATCACTGGCTTCTCTACTCCCTAGACTCTAAAATTAATTGGTTACATAAAAAATAGGAAATCCATCATCCTTGTGGACAATGGTATCACCCATAACTTTATTCATCGTTGCATTACCCAAGAAGTCAATTGTTACATCCGTGCAGTCAATAATTTTCAAATCATGATTGCCAATGGTGGTTCCATTAAATGTGGGGGGCGGTGTGAAAATGTGTGACTCTAAATTGGTCAGTATCACCTAAAATCCCATATGTTTGCTATAGACATGGGTGATTGTGACATTGTTCTTGGTGTCGAATGGTTGCATACTCCCGGCCCCATTCTCATGGATTTTAAGGAAATAATCATGCAATTCCAATAGGAGGGACAACAATATAAGTTCCAAGACATCACATCAGGCTCCCCTAAGATCATTGGTTCCCATTGCATGGAAAAGCTCCTCAAAAAAGGTCATTTGGGAATTATCTCCCAACTCCACTCCATTCATGTTGTTGAGACACCTTTGGTGCATCCCGACCTTCAATCTATCCTCTCCCACCACCAAGTTGTTTTTACCACCCCCAAATAACTTCCCCCTTCATGTGGCATCCATGATCATTCCATCCCTCTCATCTGGGAAAATATTCCTCCCAATGTTCAGCCTTATCATCATCCCTTTTCCCAGAAGAATGAAATTGAAAAAATTGTTCATGAATTACTTGAATTCGGTGTTATCTGTCCCAATAATACCCCCTATTCTTCCCCTGTGTTCATGGTACTCAAGAAAAAAGGTAGTTGGTGCATGTGTCCTAATTTTTGAGCCCTCAAAAAACTCACAATAAAAGACAAATTCTTCATTCCTATCATTGATGACCTCTTAGATGAATTGGTTGGTCCTCAATACTTCACCAAATTGGATCTGCATTCTGGCTACCATCAGATCCGCATGAAAGATGAATACATTCCCAAGAAGGCATTTCGCATTCATGAGGGTCATTATGAATTCTTGGTAATTCTCTTTGGATTGTGTAATCCTCCTTCCACTTTCCAAAGTCTTATGAATCATGTCTTCCATCCTTTTCTCCGTCATTTTGTCTTAGTTTTATTTGATGATATTATCATCTATAGTAAAACTTGGTCATCTCATCTCTCCCATGTGAATCAAGTTCTCCATCTCCTCTCTAAGCACCAACTTTTCCTCAAACAATCTAAATGTGCCTTTGGTGCATCATAAGTGGAATACCTAGGTCATATTGTTGGCAAGGATGGTGTTAAATTGGATCCAAATAAAATTGACGCTATGCAAGATTGGCCTCGCCCTAAAAATCTTAAGAGCTTGCATGGTTTTCTGGGTTTAACGGGCTATTATAGGAAGTTTGTTCGCAATTATGGAAAGATTGCAGCTCCTCTCACTTCCCTCCTTAAAAATAATTCTTTCACTTGGACTTTAGATGTGGATCATGCCTTCCAAACCTTAAAATATGCTATGTGCTCAACCCTTGTCTTAGAACTCCAAGACTTCAGAAAGACATCCATATTGGAATGTGATGCTTCCGGGAAAGTAATTGGAATCGTCCTCATGCAAGGTGGCAGGCCCTTGGCCTTCACTAGAAAAAAGCTTTTAGAGCAACATTTGGGCCAATCCATTTATGAAAAGGAAATTTTCTCTATTTTGCATGTTGTGGATCTCTGGAACCCTTACTTATTGGTTCAATGATTCCAAATCAAAACTGATCATAAGAGTCTCAAGTATTTCCTCGAACAATGAATTTCATCCCCGGCGCAGCAAAAATGGGTGACAATCTATTTGGATATGATTATGAGATAATTTACAAGAAGGTCAAGGAAAATGTAGGGGTTGATGCTCTTTCTCAGAATGAAGAAGATGGGTCCGTTTTCTCCCTCTCCTTCATTGTTCCAGATTAGCTCCAAGTTGTTCGTCGGGAATGGTTGCAAGAGCCAAAAATTTCTAGCCTACTCCACCAATTTCCACACAATTCTTCAGTTTCTCCAGGGTACTCTTGGAATAATGAAGAGATTCACTAAAAAGGTCATTTGTATTTATGCAATCAATCCCAACTTGAATCCATAGTTCTTTCTGAATTTCATGCCCCGCCCACAACATGGCATTCCGGATTTACCAAAACCTATGAAAGGGTCAAGCGTTATTTTTTCTGGGAGGGTATGAAACATGATGTCCACACCTTTATGGTTGAATGTGAGGTATGTGAATGTAACAAGGGAGAAATTGTCAAAGCTCTAGGCACACTCCAACCACTTCTGATTCCCCCTTCTATTTGGCGAGATATTTCTATGGACTTCATTGTAGGCTTACCTAAATCGAGCAATAAGTTGGTCATCATTGTGGTCGTCGATCGTCTCTCCAAATATGATCACTTTTTTGCTCTTCAACACCCATTCACAGCCACCATAGTGGCTCAACTCTTCATGGATAATATCTTCAAGATTCATGGCATGCCTAATTCTATTGTCTCTAACAGAGACCCCACTTTCACCAGCAATTTTTGGTAAGAGTTGTTCAAGCTACAGGGCACCCAATTGCATCTCAACACTACACCCCCAAATGGATGACCAGACGGAAGTTGTCAACAGTTTTTTGGAAACATATTTTAGGTGTTTTGAATCAAAGCAGAAAAATTGGTGGGCCCAATGGTTACCCCTAACTGAATGATGGTACAACACATCTTACCATACAGCTACTCGCATGACTCCTTTTGAAGAAGTCTACGACCAAAATCCCCCATCAGTTCTCTCCTATATTCCAGGGGTCTCGAAGGTTCAAGAGGTTCACACAAATATTACAGTCAGGGAGGCTATTCTTCGTGCCCTCAAAGAAAATTTGGTCATGGCTCAAAATTGCATGAAGCAACAAGCAAATCAAGGTTGTTCCGAACACCATTTTGTTGAAGGGGACCATGTATTTCTTTAACTACAACCTTATAAGAAGAATTCCCTCAAAGCTCACCATTGTTAGAAAGTTGTGCCCAAATTTTATGGTCCTTATCAAGTGATCAAGCGTGTGGGATCGGTGGCCTATCAGTTATCTCTACCTAGTCAGTCGAAGCTCCATTCTGTTTTTTATGTTTCTTGCTTAAAGAAGGTGATTGGAAATAAGTGCCAAAATCAAACTAGTCTTCCTGAGTTGGATGAAGGTTCCATGTGGTTGTATCCACAAGCAGTCTTGTCCCAGCGAGAGTGTCATCTCCATCAGCGCATCATCCAGAAAGTGTTATTTCAATGGAAAGACACACCTCCAGAAGATGCCATCTGGGAGTCGACCACCATTCTACAACAATTCCCTCATCTGAAGCCTTGAGGACAAGGTTGTTCTTCAAGGGGGAGGGCATGTTAGGGAGCTAACCTCCCTAACCCCTCACATAGGTAGAATAATATAATTCCATGTGTTGTTCTAGAGTCTGTACCTAAGTCTTAGAAGGTACAGTGTCTAAGCATTCGAAAGTGAGTGAAGAGTAATAAGGAGGAGAGCATCAACCTTCGAGGAAGGAAGCTAGGGCTGATTTCCAGGTTATCATTGTCAATCCTCCAACCATTCCTGGATGTTTATATCCCGCTCAATCGCAGCCCACGAGCACTCAAGTTCTACCCGGGTATTGGTTGTTTTAAGAATAGTATCGAAAAGGTTCAAAGCAATATGTGTTTGGTCTGATAAACCGAGCTCAATGTTAGGTTGTCTTACAACGGGGACAGTCATAGAGGAACAGTGAAAGTAAAGGAAAGTTTCAAAGTTTTAGATGTTGTCTCAATTCGATCGTATAAAAGAGAACTATATGATTTAAAGTAAAAGATAAATTACAAACCAAAGGCCTTTTCTCGTAACTGTGTTATCTAGTAAATAATTGGTGTGTGTGAAAATGTGAAAAAAACATAAAGCTGTTTATAATACGAGACTCCTATCAAGGGAGAATCTCACCCTATAAACAAAAGAAGAAAAAGGTGAGAAGAAGTCTGACGAATGTATAAAATATGAAAATCTAATGAGTCCACAGGTCTTGTACCTGCTAATAGCCGATACAAAGGAAAAACTATAAACTATATAGACAATTAAAATTAATCACCACAGTAGAGGTTTTACTAAATTGCAGTGTGACATTCATCAAACATATATGTACGAAATGAAATTGAACAAGAAATCACAGAGGAAACAAACTCATAACACAGTCTTGACGGAATCAGGATTCTTCGGATTGCTTTGTATTAATATTCAAAAATGAGAGTCTCTATTACAATCGATCAAAATAGATCTAGCCCTTTATTCTTTCTTCAAAACATATATTTATACAAATTTCTATAGTCTGGAATCTCAATCGTTCCAGAGGTTTTCGGTTACAACAAAGGAGATTAAACGTTTCAGTTCTTTGTTTCTGTCCTTATTTGATACTGGAAACCTGTCTCTTTGCATGCTCTGTGCAAATGACGCACTTCTCCACCAGCTGGGATATCAACTTAGAAGGTTTTGCTTGATTATTGGCCTCGAAAGTGTAACAATCCTTCGCCAGTTGTGGCAATTTTCCTTCCACCTGTTGGTCTTTGGTGCTGATAGAACATAATTGTACACTCGGTTTGATTAGCCATTTATCTATTTGGACTATATCCACCTGGGTTGTTTGTGATATTTCAGCCAATTCTCTTTCTTCATTTTCCTTGATCTTGAGCAGATGCTTGGCTGTATTGATCTGGCCTAGTATTTCAGCGCTGCTTTCATCATCGGAACCCAACCAACTTCCATCTAGAAAACTGAAGGTTTCTTCACAGGATTTTCTTACCTCTCTAGCTTGTTGTCTGCCTTTGGATATGTCACACTCCCATTCTTTCAACAACATATTACCTCGGGTCTGCTCCGAGATAGAAAACCTGGAACTACTGCATGTTTCCCTTCTCATTGTGGCTATAATAGCCTCCTGGAAAGCAACTTGGGTCGCCCCAGTGTCTTTTTCCCTGAGAGTGAGATTTTCCAATATCTGCTCAATGAGTTGGCAGTTGTTTTGAATCGTTTCTACCTTATAAAGTAGACCTTGTTGAGCTACCAACACTCTTTTTCTGATCTCTATAGCTTGGGATTGAAATATCCCAATATCTATTACCTGGCTTTTGGTGAAGTCTAATTTGTCTTGTAGCTGCTCTATCAATTCTCCTTGCTGGCCTATCTATGTCTGACTTGTCTGAGCCATCAGCTGTGTCTTTTCGAGATCGGCTTTGAGCCGCTTGATTTCCTTTTGATCAGCTACTCTAGCTTGTTCTAAACCTGTATTCGCCTAATCTTTGGCAGCGTCCTCTGCTGTAGCTAGTTTATCCTCTAAGGTTTTGATCAAACGATTTTTTCGCTTCAGCTGATCCTTTAGGGTCCCAACCGAATATTGGTTGGTTGTAGCGAAAGCCCCCAATGTTTCTGCTATTTGAGTTGCAAACTCCTCCTTTTTCATGGCTTTCCCATCGGTTAAAATTTTAAATTTCTTTGATACTGTACCTGCCTCTTGGTAAAGTTCTTGTTTCACGACAGCCTTTCTCTTCTTATCAAAGAAGAATTCATTCGGAGGTAGCTCTTCCATTTTTATAGGCGTTAATTCTTCGTTGAAAAACCAACCTGCGTCTGGGACCCCTTTCATGGATTGTAGGGGGGTAACAGAAACGATGGGATTGTCAACCTGCTTAGATGATTTCCCTGGAGTAACAACCGAGGTTGGCTCGCTTGGAGGGTTGGAAGTCTCGGCTTCCTGTTTCGGGCCCCCCGTTTGCTCTTTCTTGTCCTGGTGTTCTTCTTGACCGGGTGCTGAATCTTTGGAGCCTTCGGCTTTCGTTTACTGCACCTCTACGATCATTGGATTCTCACCCCATAATACTAGGGGAAGGCAGCTCCACCGATGTTCTTGAAATTTGAAAATGTCAGCCCTCTCTTCGGGCGATAGGGCTTGTATCCGAGCCAAAACCTCAGCATAATATCTCGCACCTCAGAAAATGTCATCATGAGGCGAATTCTTGTGCTCAAATATTTTAAGACCACAACTAGCCAAGTGATTACTCACGACCCTGTGTGGATCGTGTTTCTTGAATTCGATGTAACCAATTTAATATCTTCTAGGGCTACTGCCTCGGCCTTTGCATGCCTGAAATCTAATAAAGAATAGGTAGTTAAATGAATGGGGAAAGGTGGCCATACCTTCTTTGAAAATCCTTTAAGCTCTTTGCTTATTCCACCAATCACAGTTTGCATGGCGATCTCGTGACAAGCCAGCCTATCTAGTATAAATAATGGTAGAGCATGCGAAGGCACAGAAGTGTTGAAAACCCTGATGTATGAAAATTCTTCCTCCACATACCAGTCGGCCACACTGCTCAAATTGGCTGCGATGCTATCTAGGATCTTGGGTGGTGGATTACCGAAGACGGTGACATGCATCGGTACCATTGCCCAATTGAAAATTTCATATATGAAATCTGAGGCCTTATCCTCCCAAAGCTTTGAATGGTAGACGTGGATAGGCTCAGCATCCAATGGAGCCCAGCTCTAGCTCATTAAGGGAAAAGGTGTTATGAAACACACGACGTCCATGATGTATGCAGACATAAAGAATGAAGTGGCCTTCTCGCTCACCCTCTGCGTCCGATATTCTGTAATCCGACTAGTCAAACTATCTGACAATAGTTTGGCCCAGTCGAAGGAATAGCCTTCCGCAACTGTATGTATCAAAGGCACCCATGGGAGGAAAAAATGTGTGGTGTCTTCCCTCCCATACAATCTACAGGTCATCATTGCTATGTATTTGAACTGTGGTTCTAGAGAAGATATGGAATAAATTGCATTGCTATTGACTCTGAACTTCGCGGGGTGTGAGACCCAATCCTTGATCAAATCAGATGAGCTTTTGTCGTACTGCTCGCATTCCTTCTGTTTAAAATCCTCCAGAAACTCGACATTGTATGTGAATTTTTATGTGGGTGGCAACTTGTACATCGCCTGTAATTGTTCTAGTCTAAAGGTCCCAATAGTGACCTTCTGCTCGTTGACGATGGTTCTGGTAGGGATATCTACATGGTCTAGCGCCCATCGGATCATATCGTAGTAAGGAAGAAAACATGGCCTGGCCGCTACTTTGTGCATTTCTACTTGGACGACAATCTTGTATTTGGTGGCCAAGTCGTCCTTCTCATTATCACTGGAGTCATCTGAACAGTTCACCAACTCGGACTGCAGAACCTCGGAGATGTATGACCAGGTTTTGATAGAATCAACGCTTCAGGGTGAAGTATCAGAAACATTATCTAAGCCTTGCCCTGAAACCTCAGCACTTGCCTTGGACGCTTTTCGTGGGGCCATGACAGGGGATTCTGATTTAGCTCTCTTGCGATAAAAATATGTATACATACAGAAATCAGTTTACTGAGGAAAGCTTCTCTGTGTAAAATAGAAATGAGCTTTGTGACACTGAAGAAAAAGATCTATATCTTCAACCATTTAAAACCTCGACGTCCTTATGAACAGAACGGTCAAATCATTTTTAGAGATAGATTTAGCAATAAAAACCATATCCTTACTTGTCGCTTCGCCTCATTTCCAATTAATGCCATAAATTTCGACGGTTCATGACACAAGTTGGTGCAAGGAAAATTTAAATTTACCTCGTAGACTGTGCATATTATTATTTGCATTAAACACTAATTAAGTTGGCTTAGCTTCTTTAAATTGGCTTTCTTAAACTTTAATCAACCTTTTGACGTTCACCGTATCGGGAGTTTTCACTCTAACCTTTCAAGCCTCTAAAAACCAAGATCATGATGATTAGATTTAGTTAAGCACGAACGTAACAGCATTAAGTGTTTAAATAATCATGTTTTAATTTATATCGCAACTTCGCGACTCGGGGCTTCGAAGGTATAGTTTCCGGGAGGAGCGTATGTCGAGTTGCGAAATCTCGAGATCACGATGATGTGATCTATTTAAACCAGAAGGTAAACCAGATTAAGTGTTTAATTAATCATGTTTTAATTTATATCGCGACTCGAGGCTTCGAAGGTATAGTTTTTGGGAGGCGTGTATATTGAGTTGCGAAATCCTAAGATCACGATTTTGTGATCTATTTAAACCAGAAGGTAAACTGGATTAAGTGTTTAATTAATCATGTTTTAATTTATATCACGACTTCGCAACTCGGGGTTTCAAAGGTATAGTTTTTGGGAGGCGCATATATCGAGTTGTGAAATCCTGAGATCACGATGATGTGATCTATTTAAACAAGAAGTTAAACCGGATTAAGTGTTTAATTAATCATGTTTTAATTTATATCGCGACTTCGCAACTCGGGGCTTCAAAGGTATAGCTTTTGGGAGGCACGTATACCGAGTCGCTAAATCCCGACAAACTTTAACCATGGTCAAAACTAATCACCCCTGACACTAACCCGGGTTACTTAAGTAAAAGTCTTTGCGGTTTCGCCTATCGAAGTTACGATGGTAATGTTTTTGGAGAGAGTGAACGCCGAGACATGAAATCCCGACAGCACTTGACTGGGGTTTAAAGAATTTTACTCTCAACTTTAACCTAAGGTAAGCTTTTAAAAACTTTTCGCGACCTTGCACATCGGGGCTTGTAAATCTTGTGACTTGTAACTCCCGAAGCGCGATATCCCGAGGTACAAAAAGTAAAAAAATATTGTTTAATCGATAAAAGGTGGTGACTTATGAAACATAACATCCTTTGCTATTTCGCTTGTCGGGACTACTGAAATTTTTAGTTGGTAAATGTCACGAAGCAAAAAAGAACTTAAAGACCAACATTTGACTTTAAAAATTACATTTAAACCAATTGAAAAAGGCAGCTCCAACACCATGTAATAAAGTCCAATATTAATAAGGCCTAGCAATAAGGAAGAATAATTCAAATGTAAGAAGACATAATAGAAGCTTCTGCTTCTAGAAGGATCTTCCTCTAGATGGTTCTTTTGGATATATAGATTTAGTATAAAAAGAAGTAAAGGGTATAAGAAATATTGTCTTGGATATTATTGTAATAGAGCTCTACTAAGCTGGAGGTTTCCCCCTCGAAAAGGCATGTGAACATTGCTTGCAATAATCAAAGTTCTCTTTCTGGTGTTATTATGGTATTATTCCGGTATTGTAGAATGGTGGCATCTTATCTCTGAGAAGAGATGTGATGGCTACGCTCATTCGCAAGAAGATGAGTACAATGCGGCTCTAAAGGAATTTTTACAAGAAACATGAATGTCAAAACCCTAGACATCCAAAAACCTAACCCTAGGAGATGAAGCGCCAAAAGGCATGTGGGCCCCATTGGGGTAATTTAGTAAATAAACTTCCCTAGGTCGTAACTTTTGCATACGATCTTCGTTTAAAGTGCATGATAGCTCGTTGGAAAGGTATTGATGAGGAGATTCATTTTGGGGGCTCAATAAGAATCATTAAAAATAATAAAGGTGCTTGATTGTGAAAAACAATGTTTAGGCCCTCAAAATGGCCCCAGAAGTTCAGGACTCGAAAAACTACTAAAAATAGTAACTTTCCAAAAGATTATTCTGAGCTAGTTGGAATAGGTGGGTGGCCATCGATATCCTCCTGGATAAATCCTCCCCCATTAGGAACAAATGGTCTCCATTGCATTGATTTCTCCCATCAAATGAGGAAATTTCTGTTGAATTTGGCCCCAAGTGAGCCACTTGCCTTGGTGTAGGAGATGCCCTGCTTTGACAACCCGATAAAGTTGAATCCTGTGCTAGCAATTTCCCTTGACCTATGTGTCCATGATTCGATTAGTGTATTCTTATTCCATGCAGTCAGGGTTGAGTTCGTTCGTGTCAATTGTTCTATTATCTCCGAGGTGTCCAATAATGGTGGAAAATAGGATCGAAGGAGTTCCACATTGAACACTAGGTGCAAGCCAAGGAAGGGGAAATGTTGAGCTTAAAATCATTGTCACCCACAACCTTGTGTTGATTAAGGTTGGTTGTCATTGATGGAAACCCTTGAAGAAAGCCTTGTAGCACAAAGGTTGGGTAATTGACCCAAGATTGTTTGATGTAAAGATGACTCATTATTTTCTTGTCATGGTTTATAATAAGTAGAAATGGATGAACTCCAAAGTGGTCCCCTTATGGTGAAATCCCTCACGGGAAGACACTTTATGGATTGAGTTATCCTAGAAGTATGTTTAGAGAACCCATGCTTATTTGTGGAATAATGAGATGAATGCCAGTGAATTTTTCAGTGAAACTATCCAATATGGATAGCGATTGTCATTCCATTTCTGTTGGTATGTGGAACGTCACATAACTCCTCACGGTTAGAGAGTTATGGACATGAGAAGTTGGAGAACCCAAGTTTGGGTAATGGACCCAAGTTTGTTTGATGGATAATGGTATGAGTTTTGATATATTTTCAGGTAATACTATTATATATGGATAGTAAATGTAATTCTATTTCCGGTGGTATGTGGAACGACACATAACTCCTCACGGTTCGAGAGTTATGGCCTTACGAAGTTGGAGGACCCTCATATGTCATTTAGAAGCCCCAAAAGGTCAAAGTAGTCAAAGTGGTTTAAGAGATTTTAAAAGGTAAATAATAAAGTGATATGATGAGTGTAATATAATTCAAAGTGAATATAAAATAAATTAATTCAATAATAAATTTAATGGAGAAATTAGAAGTGGGTTAACCCTAAAATAAGGAAAGTGGGCAAAGAGACCTAGAAGATGTTTTTAAGGAAGCTACTTGGAGAGTATAAATAAGCGGCAAGGCTCTCTCATTTAAGACACACTTGAGAATATTGAATACCTATAGGTGTCTGAGGTAACCAAAGGATATCTAAGCCAAATTTCTAAGGAAAGTGAAGAAAAGAAGGTCGAAATTCAAGGAAGGATAAATTCTTTTGATGATGCTTTCTAAGGTATGTTTTTTTCAGGCCATCTCACCATTTTTGCAATAAATTATTTTCTAGAATGATTTCGACCATGAAATTGCTATGCCATTGAGGAAACATATCCAAGTATCTGTGGTAAAAAATTCAGCTTGTGGGTCATTGTATTTTTGGAGATACACTCCGTGGAAAATATGGTTTGTGGCTAGTCTTGAAACTAGTCAAAAACAGGTGTTTCGGGTAAAAACGTCATAAATTCTTCATAACATATCAAAATTCAGTAAGACCAAATGTGTTCATTATAGTACAGTATTTAGTATGTTTTGTAACATTTTCAGATCAATTCAACAAATATTATGTGTGGGGCACGCTCTACAAGGTCTCTCTCTAAAATAAGCCAGAATTCAACAAGGTGTGTCATTTTTTCCATAACTCCTTTTTTGAGAGGTTCCAAGTAGTGACACCTGGAGGAATTAAATAAAACACACTGAAGAACATTGTGTATTAGTTTCATATCTTTATTCATTATAGGTATGTGATCATATACACCAGGTCTATTACAGAGTTACAAATCATATTTGGATGATGAAATTGATGAGGGCTTTTGGTTGAGGTACAAGTTGGGTACATGGTTGATACAAGTAGTTGATGAGTTGGAACATACATGAAGTGTATATTTAATGATGTTGGTACATATTGATGAGTCATAGTTGATGAGTAATTGAGACATGATTGGTACATACTTGGTACATGGTTGGTTTCACTTGTTTATGGTACAGGTTTATTACAGATTGGTGCATTGTTGATGCACTTGTTTATGGTACAGGTTGATTACAGATTGAGGTAAAGGTTAATGCATGGTTGATGCATGGTTCAGGTTTATTGGTACATGTTTACAGTGGTATATCTCACAGTGATAGTGTGACAGTGGTTCCATCATTCTACTTCTACTTCAGGGCGGTTGGACGGGGAAAGGACAGGTGGTTGTAGCCACCTTCCGGTTGTAGCTGGAGAA
>JASDQU010028877.1:0-29103 GCA_032191745.1 Picea mariana
CTCAGTGATCTTGTGGTTATTATGCTCTTGTCTTTATGAAATGCAAAGAACTATAATGATAGCATAAACATTAACACATAGGCACTTACACATACCACCCCTGAGCATAGTAACCTTTTCTTAGATAGATTATGGAAAATCCACTCTAGAACCAACAGATAAACCCTAGCACAGTGGCTATCTTAACCAAAAATACCAACACAATTGTGGCAACACCACAATGTCAGGAGAGTGTACCTTTTCCAAGAGAAACGCACAAGAGAGAGATATCAAAAAGACTTGCACCCTAACTACTGCAATTGTTGCTCCTCGGACTTGCACCCTAGTTATTGCAACTGTTTCTCCTTACTTGTGCCCTAACTAAGTGAGTGAGAGTGTGCAAATGAAGTAGCAACTTACCTCTAATTATACTAGCCTGTCCAAGTGACTTTTCATTTGGGTCTGACTTCTCTTTCTGGAGCCTTCTAATTCTTTATTATTATTCTCCTTGGGCCGAATTCTCTTCCAGGGTATTTCCACATCTGTTTAATGGTTCTCTTGCTTTTAGAATCTTCTATTCTAAGCACAAAGGTTATACTTGGAGGTTAATACCTCCCGCAACTACCAAAACATCAACACCAAGTCACTTAAGTGACCTCCTCCTCATCAAATTTGCTTCAAATATGCTCCAACGTCTTCTTGAAGTGCCCCAAAACAAAATCATCCCTCCTTTAGTAAGAGATGTGCTTCAAAAGATGTCAAAATAAGGGGACATCCTAGCTTTTGACACATGGCGAGTGCATAGGATGTCCATGCAGGTGCAAATGGCCCGTCTGTTCCTCAGAGAGGGTGACCAATGCCTTAAAATTTGTGTTATGCATGTAATATTTCCTTAAAAAATGTGCAATTGGACAATCATGTGTAGAATATCCTTCAAAGGCCCAAGTGTGGTACATATATAAGAAAGAAAGGCTCCATGTGGGTAAGGTGTGTTAAACCATGGGTATAAAAACCATTCCAAAGCGTAAGCACCTTTCACAAAGCAAATAATGTTAAGTGAATAGCTACAGGGCCTGTAACTCATGTATCCTAGTAGATCCATCTTAGAATGCCTGCATATCTACCAAGCACATATATGTCCAACATGAAAGGAGAGTTACCAGCTCCGAAGGGGTAGTCAGCCAGAGTAATAAAACCAAGCACCTTGAGAATTGGGACTAAGAGGACATGCCATGATCATCCACCTGAGGGGATTTAGGTAACCTCTAACCAACACCTATACATCAAAATCATCCCATCATGACCACATACAAAGAAATAATCACATAGCCAATCATAAGGGACTTTTAAGGGATAAGAAGAATTACAAATGCTTGTTTACAATTACCTATTATTGGCACCCAAAAATTGATTTGTTGATGGTGTTGAATTTTCTGCTAAACCTGACACCCGACAATTATTCCTAATAAACTCACTTTATTGAACAATTGCACAGCTAGGTTACTCGACAATAAATTAGCGGAAGCAAAAACAAAACAAAAACCAATAACACACATTGCACAAGAGATTCGGGTAAACACACCTGGAAAAAACCCTTGTGAGAAAACCAGTTATGAGATTGATTTTATTAGATAAAATCTCAGGGTCTCGTCCTGGAATAATGGCCCATCAGAGGATTACAATGTTGCAGTTGATAGCCTAGCCCACCTAGTGGCTATCTCCCTCATTTCCCCCTACACCCTTTCCTCAGCCCTGCACACTCAAACACAAGTACATGAGAAAGACTCCCTATTGCTCCTATGCACTCATTGAGTGCCCTCACTCTCCTTAGATCTACTTTGATAATCCCCTAATGACTAAAACCTTAACCCTAGATCTCAATGGCCAAGATTAGATCTTGTATCTCATGATCTAATGGTCAGGACTTAATCTTCTTGTGAGATAACTTAAATCACTTAAGTCAGCCTTACAAAAGTCACTTTAGTCATTACATAAAAGCCACTATAAAGAGTGTCGCTTGAACACATCTGCATGCTAGGCACCACCAATACAAAAGTACATGTCCAAGCTACCCCAAAAGTTGTTGAAATATTGTAACTGCAAAGAGTATTCTTTTTATTATTGAGTCTTTATAAATTAGATCAATCCCCTTTTGTGGATTGATCATGTCGAGCATTGTAAATGACCAAATCCCCTTTTGTGGATTGGTCAAACCCTAACTATATTATGTTAATTAAGAAGTCGGCCCCCAAGCCTAATTAAAGTGGTTTT
This sequence comes from Picea mariana, assembly GCA_032191745.1. NCBI lineage: Eukaryota > Viridiplantae > Streptophyta > Pinopsida > Pinales > Pinaceae > Picea > Picea mariana. Next base: position 2,251 of record JASDQU010028877.1, read on the forward strand.
AACCACTAAGAAGAGAAGTCGGTCCTACCCAATGAAGAGACACCTTTCCAGCATCTGCCAGCTAGTATAAATAAAAGAGGCCTACTATCCCCCACTTTTAGGGATAACTAGGAGATCATGTCTCGAGACCCACAGGTCCTAGACATGGAGTACCAAGAGCCGGATCGATTTTAGCATGGTCCTAGAGGGCCCATATTTTCTCCCTTTTAGCGCCTCTACTTTTTCAGCAGCAGCAGCATCCATCACCATTGGCTTGGTCTTGTGTCAGAGATGGTTCTTTCTCCATGAGGTAATGAGTCTGGATATCATGGCATGTGTCACTCTGATTTTCAAAACCTTTGAATATGTGCATTTAATTCCTTTTGTTTCTAATAAATGCTTGGATCTTATACTTTCCCACTTGACCATGTTTGGGGGGAATGACAGGATGCCCTAGTAAGCCTGTGTCCATAGGTTTTGGTTTGCCACTGGGGGGATTTCTGAAAAGGAATCATCTACTCTCGTCATAGCATCACTTTTTCATCTTACTTCCCGCTCATATATCCCATTACACTTTTTCTGGGCACTGGGTTGACCCATTTTCAGGACTGCACCCTACCTCATGGGAAGAAGGGGATGAAGGCCCAGAAGGTAAAAGCAAGCTGGAAAAAGATCAAAGCCTAAAATAAACCTCGAGATGCTTCACCAAGGATCCCCGAGAAAGCAGTAAAAGGCTTCTCAACAAGAAATAAGAGGAACCCGATAAAATAATAAAACAAGACCTAATCAGAGGATAGGAGGTCTCAACACGAGCCAGCCTATTAGTTCCATGGGTGCCTAGCAGTATGACACTACTAACAGCTAGTTACCACGCCAGGGTAGTGACTCTTGGTTGCATGACCAAGAGAAAGGGGGTCTCATCATGAGCCAGCCTTCTCATTTCTGTGAAAGTACTTGTGGGTAACAGTGTCACCACTGGTCACCATGCCAGGGCAGTGTCCCCTGATTAGCTTCTTGAAGAAAAAGTAATAAAGAATAAAGAATAAAAAGGCATGAATGGGCTTGGAAAAAATTGCATCCAGGATAGGTGCAGCTCGCCTTCTACAAAGGCACCCACAGGCAAAGTTTTGCATCCTTTGCTCTCATTTCACCCACTTTCTTGGACATCCCTTATCCACATCACCCACTTACATGGCTCAGATGAAGTCTCTTCTGGAAAATTTCATCTTCCAGTGGACACTAGCCCAATAGGATGCCATGTCACTTTCCATGAACTTATATTGCAGGCTTGTATAATGTCTTTGAGCTTTTAACTGGGGTAATAGGGATTTTATGCACATGTTTAATAATATTTATGATGAGATGTGATTGACATTGCTATGATCCCTATGACTTATGACCCCATGGAGGGCGTAGTTGTTGATGTGCAGGATCATGCCCGATGGACAAGTACCATATTGGACCGGTAAACATGGGGAGATGATCAGTTCGGATCAATTCAGACCTCCATGGGGCTGAGAAGCCCACCAGATGGATGTTGAGACCCCAGCAGGGGGAAGACACTAGACAAAGGGGTTTGCATAGGAGAGAAGGAGGACGTCTTGTAGAGGCACCCCGACAGAGCTTGACCTAGGGGGGTTGTGCCCTTTTCAGTGGAACGTTCGCCTTGGAAGGCCTAGGACGTCATACTTCATGACCATGACGTCACTTAGCAGCATGGATGCTTTGGGAGACAATTGGGGCAGTTTTGGCACGTGTGGCAGGTTGGAGAGGCCGAAGGAGGGCTAACGTTTTGCTCCAGGATGCTACATTTTCCCTAGAAGGGGCTAACTTCACCCTAAAACGGGCATGACGTCTCTCTATTTCTTGATTAGGTTTTAATTTTAAACATTTAATGTAAAACAGTATGATTTTAGTATTTTGGCCTTGTCGTCCTTTTTATGACTTAAAAGTGAAATTAGGTCATGGTATTGTATAAGTTGAGGGTTTTAACCTTCATTTTTTCATCATCTTTCACTCACTCATTAATGAGGTCTGACATTTTCACTACACTTGGAGTTCTTGGCTGAAATTATGAGGTGAGGAAGTCTTTTATTGGTATTTTTTACATTTATATTGGTGGAAGGTGTTACAAATATGGTTTGCTACTTGATTTCTTGACTGAATGTAAGTAAATTTCTGAAAAAATTCTTAATTGAATGGTTGTAGTATTGTTTCTCTTGCATTTATGGTTATAATTTTTTGATTTAAACCCTAGGGGACAAGCACACATTGAAGGTCCTTGTCTCATGTCCCTATCAAGATTTTAGCCATTTTATTCATTGAAGTGAGATAGAGCCTTGCCTTAGCAACACTCTACTCTTTATAGCCCTTGTTGAAGAAGGTTGAGCCTTTCCATAGAAACACTCAAGTCTATCTTCTCCCATGCTAGCCGTTTTACCTTATTGAAGCTAAGAAGGAGAAAATGTATCAAGGCCTAGTTCCCATACACCTTGGTGAGCAAATTTTCCCTAGGGTTTGCTTAGTAAATCCTTACCATAGCAACACATTGCTTGCAAAACTTCTTGTCTTAGTCTTATGCCATGTTTTGAGCTAACTATCTTTTCCATTGAGCTAAGGAAAGAGGAGAGAGCACAGAGGCCTAGTTCCCCTACACCAAAGTGAGACTCTCTCCCCGAGGGTTTCATCCTCGAGGCATTGCCATAGCAACACCTCAAGGTTTAGCTTTCTTGTCCTTAGTCTTTTCTATTATCTTTTAATCCTTCAACTTGCGTCCTCCTTTTGACTCTATTTACCCTAGCAACACATTGATCTAAGGCCTAGCGTGTGAGTACTTTGATCAAAACAACTTCTAATACTTTGAATAAACCTTAACTATTCTAAACCTAGCCTAAGACTAACCCTACTAACTAATTGTTGTTGTCATCTTTTTTGCTATTAACATCATTGTGCAACTATCATTTTACTTGTGAGCAATTGAATAGTTGTTTAAGGCATTATCTGAATGAAGTGTTAATTGTTACATTGAATGCCACATTCCTTTAGTATTTATTGAAGAAGTGATATTGTACATCGTTTCTATTATATAAACATTGACTTCATCAATATTTATTGCTCAAATTGTTTATATATCAGATAGTCATTGATTATATGAAGTACTAACCAAGCAAGTAAGCTTGCATATATATATTTCTTGTTGCTCTGTCTCGGGCAGGTACGTCTCTTTTTGGTTATACTTCTCTTTATTGGTTGGTTAGCTGGACTATCTGCTCGGTGGTGACTTGTGAGAGGGAATTTATCTTTTAGCCTTCAATCCTTTGCCTTCTCAAAAACCCAGGTAACCGGGGACGTCTCCCCTGGGCCTTACCTCCCTAAACAGAAAAAACCTTCCCATCGAGGTTACAGTGGGTGGGATTGGTTCAGTTACGCCAGTTTGACCTCTTTCCATCCATCTTTTATCCTAAATACAAACTGTGCAATAACAAGGCCAGCACGTCATTTGTTCACTCACTCATTCACTCATCAAGTGCGCAAGTTTGGAGAATTGCAGTTGGGAGAAGAAGGAAGAGAGAGGCGCATTGAGTTCGATATTCTCTAGTGTTTTGGTTTATTGTCATGGCATTGTATTGCCTATCTAAATTAAGGATGTTTTGTTGGGTTTTCTCCCCCATGAGGGTTTCCCATTATAAATGTTGTGTATCTTGTGATTGTGTTTCTCTCAGTGATCCTACCTATGTTATGGTTATCTAGTAAATTTAAAAGAAACCTAATAATAGCTCAAAATTTAACATGGAATCAAAGCTAAGCTAACAAGAGCACCTTTCATTGGATAAGCAAAACGTCACTGTTGTCGTACAAGAAAAACAGGGCTTTTGTTGAAGAGGAATTTCAGCCTAAAACTCATCAAGGAAGTGTGCCCTAGCCTAGCGAACTCATTGGCAGCTTGAGCGCACTTTTCTAGTGGATAGAACTCCTGGACAGTGAAACCCTAGTTCTCATTAGTCCCAGAAAATTAGAAGTACCAGAAGTACCAATCCAGATTTCCGCAGGTCAAATTTGAAAGGGTAAAATTTGGATTTTCTGAAATCTAGCTGCACTAGCCTGCTCGGCTCAGTCAAGCACACCTCCTAGTAAGTTTAGATTTAATTTTTGAGAACTTTCATTGTTTGTTCATTTTCCCAGCGACAAGTCAAGATGTCTGTAAACACCAAGCTTGTTGACAAGCTAGAAGGTGTGGATAACTTCCGTGCCTAGAAGTATAGGATTGCACTCATTCTTGAAGAGATTGACCTAGCAAGTTTCATAAAGGAAGATGTACTAGAACCTACCGATGCTACAACTAAAGCAAAACACCAGAAGGACATGGTTAGGGCCAAAAGAATCATTGCAAACTCCATTAAAGATCACTTGATCCCTCAAGTAGATTCAAAGAAAACTCCAAAAGAAATGTTTAATGCCCTAAACAGAATGTATGAAGGAAAGAACATCAACCGGAAGATGAATCTAAGAACTCAACACAAAAGTACAAGGATGCAGAAAGGAGAAACAGTCCATGACTATTTCTCTAGAATCTCTCAATTCAAGGAACAACTAGAAGCAATTGGAGACACTCTGGATGAGGATGAACTCATAATGATAGCTCTTAATGGTCTCAAAAGATCTTGGGATGCGTTCATTCAAACCATTTGTGCCAAAAAGGAAATGGCCAAGTGTGGAAAGCGGTCATATGGGCTTCAAAATAGGGTGACAAGGGTTCTTGAGGAGACATGAGGCCCCGACGGTCAAATTGTATGTATCGGAACCTTTGAGTGCAAACTGTGTAACATGGAAGAGGGGATAATGTAGGAGTCCAAAAGTCAATTTGTATATCGCGGAAGCTAGGGGGTTGTTTGCAGGTCAAGGAACAATGGAAGTGCAGTCCGCCTGTCCAGGAACCCACAAGAGAAAAAGTCGGGTAAAAATGGAATTGGAGGCGCGAAAGAGATTCCAAGAAATGGTGAAATATGGAAAGTGAATGCACAGACTTCAAAATGGGATGACAATAGTTCCCCAGGAGACATGAAAATCCGAAGGTCAAATTGCAAGTCTCGAAACTTTTGAGTGCAAACTGTGTATCACGGAAGAGGGTATGATGTGGGAGTCCAGCAGTAAATTTGTATATCGCGTAGGTTCAGGTGTTGTTTGCAGGTCACTGAACAATGGAAGTCCAATCTAGAGCCCACCTACCCGGGAATCCACGATTTGAAAAGTGGCTAGGCATGGAATGGGAAGTGGTCGGTCGAAGTCACGATATAAAAGCACGAGTGCAAATGTGAACCTGTGAATCCGCCAACCCACGCATTGAGACATTTTTGGAAAAACGACTAAGTAACTAGAAGGAGAAAGTAGAAGGGAAAGAGAAACGGGAATTTGGTTAAGTATAGAAGAGGGAAAAGAAGGGCCAATATATTCAAATCTGTAATATATATTCTATTTCCTGGAAAGATATTTTATGTATGTTTCTGGAGAAGTTGTATACTTATTACATATACTTGGAAAGAAGTCTGAAGGTGGCGGGCATAGGAAACAACGACTAGAAATTGAAAATTTCCTGAACCCGCCAACCCGACAATCCGCAAAAGAGATTCCAAGAAATGGCCAAGTGTGGAAAGCGGTTGGACGTGCTTCAAAATAGGGTGACAAGGGTTCCCGAGGAGACATAAGGCCCCAACGGTCAAATTCTATGTATCAGAACATTTCAGTGCAAAATGTGTAACACGGAAGAGGGGTTGATGTGGGAGTCTGGAAGTAAATTTGCATATCGCAGAAGCCAGAGTGTTGTTTGCAGGTCACGGAACAATGGAAGTGAAATTTAGAGACCGCCTGGGCAGGAACCTGCGATCAAAAAATTGGCTAGGTATGGAAAGGGGAAGCGCTCTGTCGGAATCGCGATATAAAAGCATGAATGAAAATGTGAACCTGTGAATCCGCCAACCCACGCAGCAAGACATTTTCGAAAAAAACGACTAAATAACCAGATAGAGAAACTGCAAGGGAAAAAGAAAGGGGAATTTGGTTAAGTATAGAAGAGGGAAAAGAAGGGGATATAAGAGTGGGAAAATAGAAAAGAGAGGGCAATTTTCGTAAGCGAGAATTGGTCTCAAACAAGTCCCATTCTTGCAAAACCATCATTTTTTAGTTCAATATTTTATCCACTTACTCATTTTCTATTATGCGTGTACCATTAAAAAGGGTGTGAGCAAATGCTTTGTTGAAGATCAGTTTTTATTGCAACTTGTGGGAGTAATTGTGTTCTTGATACATTCTTCCATGACTTTGACATATTAACTTAAGTATTAAACTTCTTGCATGATGGGTTGTTAGCATTAAAGCTTAATAATTTCATGTTTAGAAACAACAATGACAATCTTGAATTTTATATTGTAGTTGATTTCATAGTCCCATTTGACTACAGCCACCATGGATCAATTTTTATTTTTATTTTTCGCAAACAAGAAATTTAGTAATTTCATTAATAAAGTAAAAAGTGCTCAAATAGAGGCTAAGGGATGGACAACTAATAAAATGTTCCCTTTCAGAGTAAAGGAATCAAGGAAGCGAAAGGGAAATAAGAAATCGTTTGCTTAGCAAGGCTAAGATGAAAACGAAATTTTTAGGGTGGGGCCCCGACTGCTGCATTGTGATTTGGTCTTGCTATGTTCTATCTGCATTACAAATAGAATTGAATGTTGGTTTGAAACTGTCTAAAATTCTTTTTTATTTCCATAAAATCCTGATGGGATCGACACAATGCATTGTCATATAATTGTTAAATGCTCCATATTAGATCAAATTACTTGAACCAATACAATATTCAAGAACTAAGAGACTAACGAACCATGCCAATGAGAAGAGGTGTTAAATTCAGCAAAGAAGCAGCAACCAAGACTCCAAGGCAAAATTTTTAATAGTAAATCCATTAAAAAAAAATTTACTAGGCAGTGTATATCTATCCATGGAAATTGGATCGAGTTCTTTGCACTAAAACATTGAACATATTTGTCATACACACAGGCACAGGATATGCAACATGCAGGAGCCATCGAGATGCTCTTCAACATGCATACAAAACTGATTACCATGCTTTTTTTTAGGAAATCCTTGCAGTCTTCTCCTCGGAAGGTCAATGTTCGTTGTCGCAATACCAATATCTTGCGGAATACCTAAGGTGACAAAGAAACAAGAGAGTGGTTCCGCAATGGAATAAATCCTTGGCTTGAAGCAGGTGAACAACGCTCCTACTCCTAATGTTGGCATCGCTCCAACGTTGCAGCCCAGCAAGAAAGAAGCCCGGAATTTTTCAAACGCAGGAGGACATAAGAACCCATCTTCGCGGTAAAATTGATAGTTCTCACAAGATTCACGTGAGGAAGAAGATGAAAAACATTGTAGGGCAAGCAGAAGAGCCCGAAACTGAAAGTTAGGACACACCAAGAGACCACCTCCTCACAGTCAAAGACTTCAGGGACACATGCTGCACGAGCAATTCCAGAGACCCAAATTAGTCCATTCTAAGCGGAAGGAGATGAGTAGTAGGAATATGCCTTGCACCAGTGGGAGTTTTGTTCCTCATCCCCTAAGATGTTAATTGTATATCTAGAGAAAAGGAGAGTGGTCTCACAATTGAATAATTTTTGGCTTGAAATATATCTTTGGGAGCATCAAGAGACCATTTCCTTACAGTGAAAGACTTCCGCCCAAAATGGACTAATTTGGACCTCTGGAATTCCTACTCTCGAGCTGCAAAGCAGCTATTGTGTTCAGCGTCAATTTCTTTTCTGAAACCCCTTCTTTTGGTATTTTCAAGACCACCATCGTCGAGCTGGGAAGTGCCCCCCATTATGGTTGATTTCAATTTGGGTGCAAGAGTGGGAACAGTGTCTGCATTGCCATCATCCATTGTCGTATCATCGTCCATCAGATCATTTTCTCATGGCTCGAAATCGACCGCATCAACCTCTATGCCAGCCATCAATGTAGGCATGCAGCCTTTCTGAGCAGGCGGAGTTGCCTTGGAATTCTTTGGCTTGAAATATATCTCTCGGTGCACTAAGGGACCATCTCCTTTTTTGCTCTTGGGTGGAGGGAGATGAGTAGCAAGAATATGCCCTGGAGTACTGGAACCTCTGGTCATCATGCCCATGTTAAGATTTGGGTACCTTGGAAAGTGGTCCCCATGTGCTTGTAAGTCTCTAAGCATAAAGGGGGAAGACTTTTACCCTTGTACTATGTACTTTGTGTCTAATTTCACTTTGACTTAGGAGATTTAAGTCAAAAGTGAAATTTGGTCATTTTAGCCTAAAGTGACAATTAATTCACATAGTGGGTGAATTAATAGACATTAAGTGGAAACTATGGAAACTTAATTGAAGTGGGTTTTGAGTTGAGATATATGTGAGATGATCTCAACCATTGATTAGGGATGAGATGAGATGATCTCATCCATCCATATTTTAGGTTTCCTTATGCATCCTAAAGGAGGGTGCAAGGGGCAAAGGAGAGCTCATTCCTTGTTTTGTTCACTTGAGGAGAAGTAGGAGGAGCAAGAGGATGAGAATAGTTGCATTGGGAGAGGCTAGCTAGGGCACATGCTTCCATGGAGAGAGGCATCTAGCTTGGAGTCTCAATTATTTAGTGGGGAGCTTCCATTTCTGAGGAGGGCACACATGAGAAGGAATGCGCATCATCAGTGGGGGGGACTTACACCTGTCAAAATTGTAGTGAGGTCTATTTCAGAGGGAGGATACTCATCAGTGCTTGATTACTATGGAAGGGTTTCCAGATCAGAGCTTCCAGTTGGCATCTGCAGCCCATTCAATGGAGTTGGTATCATTTATAAGGGGTGCACTTGCTTGGATTGGACTTGTATTTCAGATTGAGACAAACTACTATTGTAATAGGTTCATCTATATTTTGTACTTGCTGTATTCCACCATCTATTCTCCTCATTTATAGACATATACCCCAAATTGGTTTTCCCCGAGGGGGGTTTATCCAGGTTCATGTTGACCAAAAATACCTGTGTCAAATTTATGCATGCTTAGAAGTGTAGATCAGCATTTTAAAGTTAAAATATCTAGAGGTAGCGTTATGTGTTTTAATGTATTATGCATGTGCTAACATTGAGTAAAGAAAACACTTGCAAGGGCACCTTAAAAGAGCACTTAACCATTAAATATTGAGCAGAAAGTTGGGTGACTGTTTGCTGTCATAAAACAGCAAGAAAAGACAGCCATATAGTTGAAACTTAGAGCCATACTAAGGTCAAAGACAGACCTTATATGGCAGCCTCATAGGACCTCAGAAACTCTACATGGTATCAGAGCCAAAGGCGGCTTAGACTTGCTGATTTTGGAGCACTTTTGTGGGAAGTTTTGTGAGGTTTTACATCAGATTTGTTGGTTGTTTTGGACAGCAAGTTTTCAGTCCAAAACAGTGGGTAAACTTCAGATCTGAAGGTACCTCTCATTCAGTGCCAGTTGGACATCTCAAGGCATATTTTGGACAGCTAGTTGACAGTGTTTGTGGGCAGTTGTAGGCAGATTTGTTGGGCTGATTTTTTACACTTGTGGACAGCCTCTTTTCACACCTGCGTGGACAGGAGTGAGGTTGTAGTGTAGGACCTCTTTTCACACCTACTTGCTAGGAGTGATGCCAGGGTTTCACTTGCCTCTTTTCACACCTATGTTGACAGGAGTGAGGCAGCGTTCCTTTGCATTTGGAGCATCAGAGTTAGCGTAGTTTGATAGACATGTCAGTATCTCAGATGCATGTTGAGGACAGGCTAGTTGGGGCTAGCAATTGGTCGCCTTGGAAGGAAAGGATGTTTTTTGTCTTAGAGGACGTCGAGCTATGGGACATAGTCGAGGCAGTTGTTCCATTCCTTCCTATCATTGCTCCTGTCTTGGTGGTAGAGTTCAGAAAAAGGAACAACAAGGCAAAGAGGACCATTTGTGATGTAGTTCATGATCATATCATACCCCATTTGACGAAGAAGACTTATGCATACGAGATGTGGGCATCTTTATGCAAGTTGTTCAAGAGCTCTAATGAGAACCGGAAGTTGGTTCTTCGTGATCGACTGAGGAGCATTCGCACGCTCGAGGATGATTCAATTACTTCATTCCTTGGTAGATACACCCAAATCAGAGAAGAGCTTGGAGTCGTCGAAGAGGTGGTGAACCCTAACTCTTTGGTGAGGACAGTTATGAATAGCTTCACCAAACCTTGGGGCCCATTCATACGCGGCATTGTTTCCAGGGAGGTTATGCCTACATGGGAGAGGATGTGGGATGACTTCGTCCAGGAGGAGATTAGGCTTGTAGCCGAAGCTTTTGGACAGCAACAACAGTCAGTTTCAGCTGTTGAGGACCTTACTCTTTGGACAAAGGGAAAGAAGAAGACCAGTCGTGGAGGTTAGCAGAGTCCCAAGTTTGGGGCCCCACCACAGGGAGGAGAGAGCAGCAGTGAGATGTTTTGTTTGTGGAGAGATGGGTAACTAGCAGAGCAGTGTCCCAAGAAGAAGAAGAAGCAACAGGATGTGTCAGCAGTGACAACACAGGACATAGAGTTCAGTGATCATTTTGTGAGAGAGTGTGCATTCGTGACTACCTTGTCTACTATTACACCATCCAACACTAGATGGGGAGACAGAGTTGATGAGGACCGACTAACTCACAGCAGTGATTCAGAGGGAAATGAGACTCAGTGTCCCTGGACATCTTTAGAGTGGGTGATTGGTCTACCCAATATAGCTATAGTTTCAGAGCAGTCGAGCAGACAGAGAGTTGATGCTACGGCTTCAGTGCATCAAAGGTTGATGAGGAGGAGTAGCAGGGCACCACGGAGGCTTGAGCCTCACTTAGCTTCTGAGATAGGCAGATCAAGTTCTAGATCCACTTCAGATGGAAGTTACTTGGCGAGAGGCCAAGTTGATGAATCTTGGTGAGATACCAAGAGGAGGAGATTCTTGGTTAGATGCCAAGAGTAGGTGGAAATCCTTGTTGGGAGACCAAGATGGATATTTTTGGTGTGATGTCGAGATATAGGTGATCTTAGATAGATGGAGAGCCAGATCCATTTATAGATCACACCGATTGAGTAGATCTGTGATAGATTCCACTTTCAATGATCAGGGTACAGCCATACTCGTTGAGTATATGCCAAGAGGCAACCATGTCCTCTGCAGGGATGAGATTGGTGGTGATGAGCATTTTCCTCGATAAGAGGGAGAGTTGAGATTTGGGTACCTTGGAAAGTGGTCCCCATGTGCTTGTGAGTCTTTAAGCACAAAGGGGGAAGACTTTTACCCTTGTACTATGTACTTTGTGTCTAATTTCACTGACTTAGGAGATTTAAGTCAAAAGTGAAATTTGGTCATTTTAGTCTAAAGTGACAATTAATTCACAAAGTGGGTGAATTAATAGACATAAAGTGGAAACTATGGAAACTTAAGTGAAGTGGGTTTTGAGTTGAGATATATGTGAGATGATCTCAACCATTGATTAGGGATGAGATGAGATGATCTCATCCATCCATCTTTTAGGTTTTCTTATGCATCCTAAAGGAGGGCGCAAAGGGCAAAGGAGAGCTCATTCTTTGTTTTGTTCACTTGAGGAGAAGTAGGAGGAGCAAGAGGATGAGAATAGTTTCATTGGGAGAGGCTAGCTAGGGCACATGCTTCCATGGAGAGAGGCATCTAGCTTGGAGTCTCAGTTATTTAGTGGGAAGCTTCCATTTTTGAGGAGGGCGAACTTGAGGAGGAGGGCACGTCATCAATGGGGAGGACTTACACATGTTAGATTGCAGTGAGGCTTGTTTCAGAGGGAGGCCACTCATCAGTGCTTGATTACTAAGGAGGGGTTTCCAGATCGGAGTTTCTAGTTGGCATCTGCAACAGATTCAGTGGAGTTTGTAGCATTTATGAGGGGTACACCATGCTAGGGCGCACTTGCTTGGATTGGACTTGTATTTCAGCTTGAGACAAGCTACTATTGTAATAGGTTCATCTATATTTTTTACTTGTTGTATTCCACCATCTATTCTCCTCATTTATAGACATATATCCCAAACTGGTTTTCCCCGGGGGGGTTTTATCCAGGGTCATGTTGACCAAAAATACCTGTGTCAAATTTATGCAAGCTTAGAAGTGTAGATCATAAATTTAAATTTCAAAGATCTAGAGGTAGTGTTATGTGTTTTAATGTATTATGCATGTGCTAACATTGAATAAAGAAAACACTTGCAAGGGCACCTTAAAAGAGCACTTAACTATCAAATACTGAGAAGAAAGTTGGGTGACTGTTTGTTGTCCTAAAACAGCAAGAAAAGACAGCCATACAGTTGAAACTTAGAGCCATACTAAGGTCAAGGATAGACCTTAGATGGTAGCCTCATAGGACCTCATAAACTATATAGCCCGAAGGTGTTTACTGTATCTGGACAGAACCAATGTCGAACTGCTACCATAACTTAACGAGGATTTTCGTTTGCTCCAGATGATGTTTGAAATGAAAATTTGGTAGGGATAATATAACCCTCCGCAAATCTTGGTTTAATGCATATCAATGGAATATCTCCTCGAGCCTTTCGCTAATCAATGACAATCTCCACGGTCCGTGCGTAATGAGTTGTTACCATTAAAACTTACTAATTGCATATTTAGAAAAAAGTGCGAAGGTGGCGGTGACGGCGAAGAGTGATTAAGGATTAGAGATTTAGTAAAGGCACCAACCGGACAACGCACAAAAGAGATTACATGATGCTTGAAATGAATACTTGGACAGGATAACACAACTCTCCGCAAATCTTGGTTTAATTCGTATTAATGACAAATCTTCTCTATCCTTTCGGACATTAATGACAATCTTCACAGTTCTTGCACGATGAGCTATTAGCATTAAAGCTTAATAATTGCATATCTAGAAAGAAGTGAGAAGGTGGAGGGGATGGCGAAGAGCAATTAAGCATTGCACATTTCGTCCACCCGCCAACTCGCGAAAGAAATTCCAAGAAATGGCCAAGTATGGAAAGTGATCGACCGAGCTTCAAAATAGGGTCACAAGTTATACTCAGGAGACGTGAGGGGTCGATGGTCAAATTGTATGTTTCTGAAATTTTGACTGCAAAATGTGTAACATGGAATAGGGCACAATGATGGATTTCGGTAGTCAATTTGTATATCGCAGAATTCCAGGTGTTGTTTGTAGGTAGCTGAACAATGGAAGCTCAATGTTGACCAAGCCTAGCTAGGAACTGGTGATGGTAATTGTGGCCAAGTATGCAATGGGTAAGTGGTTGGTCAGACTCGTGATGTAAAAGCATGAGACATACTTGGAACAGGGAATATTGACGGGCTTGAAAACAACGCCACAAGTTCTACTCAAGAGACGTGAGGACCCGATGGTCAAATTGTATGTATCCCAACTTTTGATTGCAAAATGTGTAACACGAAATAGGGAACAATAACAGACTTCGACGGTCAATTTGTATATTGCGGAACTTCGGGTGTTGTATATAAAAGCATGAGACATTCAGAAAAATGACTAAGTAACCAAAAAGGGAAAGCAAACAAGAAAAAAGAAAGAGGAATTTGGTTGCCAATTTGTAGTTCGAGGAAGTCTGGGTACTGTTTGCAGGCAGCGGAACAATGGAAACGCAATGTTGAACCTTCCTATCCAGGAACCCGCGATCCAAAAAGTTTGATGAATATGAAACGGGGAAGAAGTCGGTCGGACTCATGATATAAAAGTATCAATAGAAATATGAAGACGTGAATCTGCCAACCCCTGCACCTAGACATTTTCTGAAAAACGACTAAGTAACCAAAAAGAGAAAGCAAAGGGAAAAAAGAAAGGGGATGGCAATTTTCGGAAGCAGGAATTGGCGTAAGAAAGCCCCATTGATGGTCTGAACAGTAACTATGAAGTGCATTAAACAGATGAACGGGTTCTTCAATCAAAGAATAGATAAAGAGAGCCATGCTTATAGTTTCTAGGATGTGTTTGTATAAGAGAAGCATCGAAAAGCCACAAAAAAATCAATTTTGGGATGTTTAAGTAAAATTATTGTACTGTCAACTTCACCGCAAGTATAACAACAACGAATTTGAATTTTAAGAAAAAATTGAATTTTAATGTCCTGTTGTTGATATGATAGTTCCATTGGACTTCACATAGTATATATCCTTTTATTTCAAAATGTTCCTGGAGATGAATTTTGCTAAGTTCATCGATCAAGGAAAAGTGTTAAAACAAGCCACATACTACATTTGCGTCAGAGCGCTTATATTAAAAGGCAAAGCATGTCTTGTATATTCTTTAAGATCATAGAAAAACTGCTAGGATCCTAAATGTATCATTAATTTTCCGGAACAAAGCATACAACCAAGAGCCAAGTAAACACCAAATGTATTGAAAGTTGATGCACAAGGCAACGCATGAACACAGAAGGGCCAAGTGAGATCCCACAAGGGTCCATAGAGCAGTACGCATCGACCTATGCATCAAACAATTTGATATATAAAAAAAACACACGTGGCATTGGTTTTCTCTTACATCTGGTATATGTTCCCGTGAGAAAATAATCGGGGCCATGAGATATGAACAAAAGTCTGCGCAAAACCAGCGTAGCTTCGCCATTGTATCCTAGCTATAACCAAACCCCAAAATGGGGAACACGAAACTTGTCGATTACTATTTTACCATGAAGCAAGATCACTATGGGCATTTGCTTTTGATAGTGCCATGTTCTATCACTACCAGTTTTAACAATGTCAAATTTTCAATATTATTGGAAATACATAATGGTTTTTCCCAGAGGAGCAAGCCATTTCGACGGTTCAAAGAATGGGCCTGAGTTATTCACAGTTGGATACTTTGTATGGGGCTTGTCCTCAAGCTTCCCATTTCTAAACTAAACAATCTTATGTGCATGTACATCAGCAATAAATGCACCTGCTTGTATGAATTCCAATGCTTGAACTCCCCAATCTCTATAGCGAGTTATGAATATCTCAAGCTCATACTTCAATCCATGCTGAGCCTTTTTTTTTCAATTAGGGCATCGAGAAAATGCAGATACCATACCATAAATGTATAATTGGAGATCATCTTCTTTATTATTTGGGTACCCAAAAATGCAAAAATCTTGCCATGGCTATATAGTTGGAAAACGTTTTTCCAATTTGGGAACCCAAAAAGGTGCAGACTCCTCCAATAAATCCACAGCCAGCCACCATTTTTTTTTCATTTGGACACCCCAACAAATATGCAAAATTCTTACTGGGAGATGCAAAAAAACATGAAAATAACAACAACGATTTGATTTGTAGTTAGATTCTCCTTGTTTTTTCAAGTGCACAAAAAGAGAATCTCTGGAAAGAAAATTTTATAGCCATAGATGTAAACTATGAAGAACTCAAGTCCAATGAACATTCATCTAGGTATTGAAGAAAAATTACAGACACACATGAGATTTTTTCGTTTCCTGCTAAAGCTTGATATGAATTTTTTTTTTTTTTTTTTTTNATGCAATATTGCATTGTCCTCATTTAAGGTAAATTTGTTATGTATCTGAAAGTCACGCAGCATGTAGACATTGTTTGTCTTTTTCTGTAGGTATACTTCATATGGCAATTATGCTAACCCAGAAATCACATCTTGTAACAGAGGTTGTCTAATTGTACAATGTACGATTGTGTTGCCCACGGTTCGGATGGTAGCATTGAATCAATGTCTATATATGTAAGGGAATTTTTTACTGCATCACAGACAATCAATAGTATCATCATTTATGAAAGCAGAAGCAAAAATAGGAGAGTTGCATTTGACACATACAATCTCAAAGGGGGTCGAGTACGCATTCGTTGCAACCAAAACACCCTCAACCTGGGCATGTGAGCATAGTAGTTAATATATTGAACAATATAATATACAACTGCACAACAAAAAAAAAAAAATGCAGAAAATTGGTGAAGGCAATTTGTATGAGCAAAGTGAGGATGAAATTGTAGATGTATACCCACAACAGTTGTAAAGCTAGTTAGTTTCTTGAGATCCTGTACTATAGTTCGGCGTCTCACTTACGCTCGTTGATACTTCTTGTGAACTACAAAGTATGTGTTGCAAATGACATCAACATATTTACCATGGCATAGATGAATAAATAGTTAAGGATATTTGTTTGGTAAACATATGAGGAACACAATGTATGCATATTTACCTTTGGCCTTGTCGATTTGTTGATGTTTGCGATGATTGACTGCTCATGGCCATGTCACTAGTCCAACTTTTTTCGATGAAAGCATGTGTAGATGAACATCGAAAGGACTAAATAAGCATATGCATTGTATATTGTCCATAATTGTTCTGAATGTCACATACAGGGTCGAAGGAGATGGAATACGAAATAGGGTGTCAAGGGATACTCAGGAAACATGAGGACCCGACAGTCAAATTGTATGCCTCGGATTTTTTTACTGCAAAAATGTGTAACAGGAAATAGGGCATGATGAGGGGGTACGAAGGCCAATCTGTATATCGTAGAAACTATGAAGCTAGAGGCACAATCTTGAACCTGCGATTGAAAAAGTGGCTAAGTATGGAATGAGGAAACCGTCGGTCGAAGTAGTGATATAGAAGCATGAGTATAAATGTGAACTCGTGAGTCCTCCAACCCGCGCACCTAGACATTTTCAGAAATATGACTAAGCAAAGAAATCAGAAAGTGAAAGTAGACGAGAAAAACGAAGGGAAATTCGGTTAAGTATAAAAGAGGGGGAAAAAAGGGGATAATAGAAAGTGGGAAAATTAGAAATGGGAGGGAAATGTTTGGAAGCAGGAAGTCTCAACAAAGGCCCATTGTTGCCAAATCATCGTTTTCTATTCCAATATTATATGCGCCCACCTGTTTTG
Source organism: Picea mariana (assembly GCA_032191745.1). Taxonomy (NCBI): domain Eukaryota; kingdom Viridiplantae; phylum Streptophyta; class Pinopsida; order Pinales; family Pinaceae; genus Picea; species Picea mariana. The sequence goes on from JASDQU010028877.1 coordinate 19,182, forward strand.
TTTGTTTGATTTACTAGCACAGTTGGTATACCTTTTCGAAGATTGTACTACAACCCCCTCTGTTGTGGCATATAAGAATTCATCTTCATGTCCAACCAATCTGTTTCTTTCAATGTAGCAACGTCGAACATACAGTGGACATGAAGGTAAGTTAGTATGTAGAAAGACATGTAAAAGAAAGAAATACAATTCTATTTATTTCAATGTAGCAGCAAAGAGAATACAATTCACATGAGGATAAGTTACTCTGTAGAAAGATACGTAGTATCTACATGCAATAAAATAGGTGCAAAGCAGTAGAACAAGTAGAACAAATACACAGGCAATAAATGAAATACTAAACATTGGAATATGAAATAAGAGTAGAGGCATGCACCTTTGTAATTCCTCCTCTACATTCGCGGCAAAGAGTCCATTGTCTTCTCCAGCCACTCTATTTGTTTAAATGTAGCAATGCAGAAAAAATACAATGGACATGAAGGAAGTTGGTATGCATGAAGACATGTAAAAAAAATAAACAGAGTTTGATTTATTTCAATGTAGTGGCACAGAAAATACAAAGGACATGAAGATAAGTTATTATGTAGGAAGGTACGCAATATCTACATACAATAAATTAGGTGAACACATATACAGACAATAAATGAAATACAAAAAAATGGAATATGAAATAACAGTACAACATGTACCTTTGTATCTCCTCTTCCACAGCTGCAGTAAAGACTCCTTAGTTTTCTCCAACTATTCTGTTTTTTTGAATGTGGCAGCGCACAAAATACAATGAACATGAATGGAAGTTGGTATGCAGGGGAGAACAAGTAATATGTACATACACTAAATGAGAATCAACTAATGGAATAAAAGATAGTTAGAAACATGTACCTTTGCTTTTCTCCATCCATGGTTGTAATTATATAAAGTTTTTCCTGCCCAAAATATATTACAAGCCAGAAAATATTAAGAAATTGCATGGCCATAGCTGAATGATTTTGGTTTTCTGCAGCAAAGTATCCAAATATGCTTTGAGACATGGAAATATAATTTTGCAGTATCTTTGGTGTACATCTCATATTTCAAGTACAAGACAAATTGTATCGTGGTCACACCAGTCTGTGTACAGGATAAAGAGGTTGTATTGTGATATGGGCACATTTCACCATATATGGTTAATAAGTGTGTTTTGCACATGTTTTATTTTAACAAAAAGATAGCAGACATTGTAATTACACATGTAGTTGTCCAATTATTTGTTATGCCACTATTTTGTATTATGTCAACACTGAAGTATCCTAGAATGATAATGGTTTTGTCCAAATGTAAATGGTGTGATGCATTTGAGAACACATTCATTATGCTAGCAATGTTGCACGCCAAATAGCATAGAAACCGAATACTGCAATTTGCAATCCACGGAACACCACTCTTGCCAGCACCATCTCAGTATCATTTTCTTCTACAAGAACATTTTAAAAAGACATGTAGGTATGGTCCAGAGCTAGGAAAAAGAATTGAAGCAAAATTTCAGAGCAGGATAGGCGGGCACGGGACAAGCACCAGATCTCGACTTCGCCAGACATGGAAAATGACAGAACCGCAGGTACAGTTGCAAGTGCAAGACCTGAACACCGCAAAGTGCAAAAAAAATAGCTCCAACTACCGGCACAGGACCCCAACCTTGAAAATCCGATGTAAACAAAAGAAAATAGCAAGCAACAAACTAGCGAGCAAGCATGAACATGCCCAACTGCAACCCCAAGACCTCAAACTCTCAAACTTGAGCCAAACAACAACAAGCAGCAACCGACAAACCAACGAACCAGCGAACAAGAAACAACCACTAAACCAGTAAATAACCTATGTATCTCCAACGATTACCAAACTGCAGCTCAAGCACAGAAGGAACCGGAAGCATATGACGAGCATGCAAGTAGAAATAATAAAACATTCTTACTTGCAAACTGAAAACAGTGAACAACAAAGAAAGAATAGAAAATGAAATTATGGCATCGAAACTTACTCTGAAACGATGAACGACAGAAGCGCAGGTTGAATTGTGGGTGCAACACCTAGACCCGCAAAGTCAAAAAAAGCAGCTCCAACTGCAAATGCAAGACCCCAACCCTGCAAAGTTGAAGTAAAAAAAAGCAAGCAACAAGCACCAACAGGTCCAACCGCAGGTGTAGGTCCTCAATCTTAAAAAGTTGAACCAAACAACAACAAGCAGCAATCGACGAACCGACGAACAAGAAACACCCACCGAACCAGTAAACAATGTATGTATATTCAATGATGACCAAATTGCTTTCCAAGCATAGAAGAAGTATGAGACATACAATGGCTATGCAACTCGCGGTGGACTACAATATTTTCCAAATTCACTGCAACATTGTATGGAAAAATTTGAGGAAAAATGTACTCTGAGAAAACTATTTAGGTAAACATTTAAGGTTGTCAGGTTGTTTAAGGGTCTCGTGGTATGCAAACATTTAAGCTGTCAGGCTTGTTTCAGAACCTCGCGCTATGTAAACATTTAAGTTGTCAGGCCTATTCAAGCACCTCAAAAAAAGTTTCAATGCTCTAAACCTTCGGTATGTAAACATTTCAATACAAATAGAAATAATAATAAAATGACATATTAATATGAAGTCAACGAATTATCGATCGCTATAGTCCCTCTACGCCTTTGGCAGGGACTAATAATAAAAAAACATTAAAAAACATCATCGATGCTCAGAACTTTCGGTATGTAAACATTTCAGTAAAAATGTAATAAAAATTAAAAAATAGCGTCTAAGCTCAAAACTTTGGATATCTAAACATTTACAACATTGGGAACAACAAAGTTGGCAGTAAGACCTCCAATATATTCTCAAATGAGACGATGACATACAAGATTTTTTTATTATATAAAAAATAATGTTTTTACTTCTATAGTACGAACAATTCAGATGATGCGAAAATTTATAGTCAAAGGACATATTAATATGAAGTCAATGAATTATCAATCGCTATAATCCCTCTACACATTCAGCAGGGACTAATAATGATGCTAAGTTGAGTGTTTCACTCTTATTTGAACCTAATTCATTTTTTCTGGCCCATATATATTCTTCAAAGTATATAAAAAGGAGTTAGTCAAAGCCTTACCTTTGTAGAACTTCATCTATAAGTGATTTAGACTTTCCAATTTTCTAAAGCAATTAGCAAGTGGTAGGGATTTTGATTGTTTTATAATTATATTTTATGAAGAAGCTTGACCTTTTAGTCCTGATAACAGTACCGCCGCCCCTCATGCTTCTGTAAGTGCTTCGGGTTTTCTACTTTTCTAAAGTAATTATAGGGTGGTAGGGATTTTGATTATATGCAATCGCTTTATGAAGAAGCTAGACCCTCTAGTCCTGATAACAAGACCATCGCCACTTATGTCTATTGCTTTGCAGAAGAAGATCCATGTTTGTTGGTTTATTTGGAGTAGATCCGGATAAGGAATGTTACACGCTTTCAAGCCCCCCATGCCACTATTATCCTAAGGAGTATTATTTGAATCATGTAGTCTCTTCAATATTGGTTTAGTTTTTATTTAGATGGTATACTTTTTTAATGCCAGGGAGTTTGTGAGCCCATCCACTACAGAAATCATAAGGGGGAGAAGTGATACAAGGGGTTTGCGGTTAAGTATTTGTTGCGGCGGTTTCATTTAGAAGTTAAGTATTGCAGGTGTATACATGTATATCTGTTTTGAACCTATAGAATTTTTAGATGGTTTACTTCTAGTTTAATGGTAGGGAGTATGAGAGCCCATCCATAACAGAAATCTTATGATGGTGAAGTCGTACAGGGGGTTTTTGGTTTAATTATTTGTTGTGGTTGTTTCATTTAGTGGCCAAGAATTACAGGTGTATAGATGTGTATTTGTTTTGAACCTATGGGATTTTTGGCGTTTTGAATAACTTCTGGTGGAGTTGACAATTGGTTCATCTGTTAGACAGTTCGGCTGAGTACATCAAGGTGTCTCTTATGGCTCTGGTCCTCCACAAACTATAGTTCTATGGTTTCTGACTGGAATTTGCAGACGATACACTAACATAGTTTTGATGGGTGGTCTTGAAAGCAAGTTTTAGTAGGTGGGGTTAGCTTTGGTGCAAAAACATCATTCAAGAGGTTTGTTAATAAGGATTTTTTAAGTTTTCTAAAATTATAGATATTTTCCCTTGTGCTCAAGTCCACAGAGTTGTGTTTTATAGGTGCAAGATTGTATGAATCAATCCTATAAGCCCAAGAACAAGACGTAATGATCCCAAGCCATTATGCAAGGATCATCACGATTTTGGTGTCTTTTAAAACTTTTACTGGTTGTGTCATTTCGTCAAACACCTTGTTGATCTACTTGTTTAGATGTGTTTACTTGCAGGATGGCCTCTTGATTTCGGCCTTAAGGTTTACTGATGTGTTATATATGTGTATTGCAGCAATAAACAAGAAGATATAACCATGGAACATACCTCAACCAAATGCAATATGATAGGCAAGCCAAAACATCTCAAATCTGCTTTTATTCATGAAATAGAGAAACCTGCTACAATGAAGATACTGATCTGGAATGCTCAACAAATTGCTAAGAAGATGGACAATAGAGTTGCTACAAAATGCTCCAGGAAGATACTATAAGCCTCCAAAGGTTGGATAAGAGATGAAGACCAATTCCAAGGTAGATCTGGGCAGTATGAAGTGCCAAACCCCCACTGGAAGATGCCACATCTTGCTGGAACTGTAAACCCCTAAAATTTCGGACCTACTGTCAAAGACCTCAAAATGCTACGTTGAAGATGTCGAACTGTAGATAAGGATGAGTGGAAACCTCTCCTAAAATATCAAATTGAAATACCAAGGGAAACTCCTCCAAATGCTAAATCCTCCAATTGAGTTGTGCCCTCCTAAAACTGCCAAACCCTACAATTTCGGCCCTGATGAAGGAGGCCTCCAAAGGAGCCCAAACTCAGCCAAATGATAGATCGGGGTGATAGGATCCCCCTCCTGAAGTATCAGGTCGAAATGCTATGGATAACTCCTCCAAACTGAATAGATATGAATCTCAAAAATGCCCTCCTTCTCTCCAATTCGTCCCACTGCTCTAGGAAATAATCTGAACCATAAATCTCTCTCAAGAGGCACTAGAAATAATGGCTAAGGCCCTGCAAGTAAAACCCAAATGCTCAAATGTCTAAGATCCCTCTCAAACTCCTACAACGAACCTTCCCTCAAGAATAGTGTGCCCCCCTTGCTGGAAACTCCCAATGGTGCGCCCCTCCTCCTTCATGTGCCTGTGGCTGGTGTAGAACCCTCCTGCACTGATGTAGAACTGAACTAGAATGGTGTGGGAGAGTATTGCATCTCCAAGTCCAATCTTGGGACAAGCTAGGTGGAATCTTTCACCACCAAATCGTTCTCTAGGGTTTGTTAAGTCAAAACCCTCAAAACCCCCAATGTTGGGCTCACTAGCTAGAAGCCAGATATCAAAATATGATCATACATGAATGAATGAGTAGAGGCACTTGTCTTTCCTTTATACTTTTTGGCTCACCTTGTCCCTCCAAAGTGACTTTCATTTTATTAATATTTAATTAATTAATTAATTAACCTTTTTACCTCTGAAAAGCTCCTTATCTCTCCTTGTGGCTTCCCTGGCCACTGAAAGTCACTTCTCCCAATCCCATCTTGTAGTGTTTATTCTCCCAATTCCAATGAGCTATTACACTGAGGGGTTCCTCCAAGTAATGTGCCCACAATGACCTCTTCAGTGAATTCCATTAACTTATAGCTCAAAATAGTCAAAATCATGGAAATCGTCGAAATGCCACAGAACCAAAGCCAACCCGTGTGGAATGACTCATAATGATGGAATATGATGAGCAATGCAAGTTGGGCCCCAAAATTCCTCTCAATAACCCATGTACCCACTATAACATCCATCTGGCTACTCTGGTCATCATAAACCTCTGCACTGTGATGATGTCCCAAAGTGGGGACATTACACAAGAGGAGGAACAAGGTTGAAGAATGCATATGAATCATTCTTGTTGTATTTTTACAGGAAGCTTATGTTTTGCATTAGGTATCTCTCCCGTGTTGAGTAATGGGTTACAACAGCTATATGAAGAGATATGAAGTTGTGCTTGTCAATCTTTATTTATATTGAAGCTCTTAATTGAAAATCAACAACGTTTATGTAATATAGTCAAAAGGGGGGTTTTGGTTTAATTATTTGTTGTGGTTGCTTCATTTAGTGGCCAAGAATTGCAAGTGTATAGATGTGTATTTGTTTTGAACCTATGGGATTTTTGGTGTTTTGAATAACTTCTAGTGGAGTTGATAATTGGTTCATCTGTTAGACAGCTCGGCTGAGTACTTCAGGGTGTCTCTAATGGCTCTGGTCCTCCAAAATCTATAGTTGTATGGTTTATGACTGGAAGTTGCTTGATGGGTGGTCTTGAAAGCAATTTTTAGTAGGTGGGGTGAGTTTTGGTGCAAAAACATCATTCAAGAGGTTTTTTTTAAGGGTTTTTTAGTTTTACTAAAATTACAGATATTCACCCTTATGCTCAAGTCCACAGAGTTGTGTTTTATAGGTGCAAGATTGTATGAATCAGTCCTGTAAGCCTAGGAACAAGGTTGAAGAATGCGTATGAATCATTCTTATTGTATTTGTAGAGGAAGCTTATGTTTTGCATTAGGTATCCCTCCCGTGTTGAGTAATGGGTTACAACAGCTATATGAAGAGATATGAAGTTGTGCTTGTCAATCTTTAGTTATATTGAAGCTCTTATGTAATATAGTCAACAGGGGGTTTTTGGTTTAATTATTTGTTGTGGTTGTTTCATTTAGTGGCCAAGAATTGTAGGTGTATAGATGTGTATTTGTTTTGAACCTATGGGATTTTTGGTGTTTTGAATAACTTCTAGTGGAGTTGACAATTGGTTCATCTGTTAGACAGTTAGGCTGAGTACTTCAGGGTGTCTCTTATGGATCTGATCCTCCACAATCTATAGTTGTATGGTTTCTGACTGAAAGTTGCAGACGGTACACTAACATAGTTTTGATGGGTGGTCTTGAAAGCAATTTTTAGTAGGTGGGGTGAGTTTTGGTGCAAAAACATCATTCAAGAGGTTTGTTATTAAGGGTTTTTTAAGTTTCCTAAAATTACAGATATTTACCCTTGTGCTCAAGTCCACAAAGTTGTGTTTTATAGGTGCAAGATTGTATGAATCAGTCTTGTAAGCCCAGGAACAATAGGAGGAACAAGGTTGAAGCGTATGAATCATTCTTGTTGTATTTGTAGAGGAAGCTTATGTTTTTCATTGGGTATCTCTCCCATGTTGAGTAATGGGTTACAACAGCTATATAGATATGAAGTTGTGCATGTCCATCTTTAGTTATATTGAAGCTCTTAATTGAAAATCAACAATGTTTATGTAATATAGTGAACAGGGAGAGTACTAAAAGTTAGAGTTGTAGATCAATCTAACCAAATTACTTATAGTAAATTTGGTTATAATTTTTTGATTTTCGTTTTGTTTTTTAATGTGCATTCATTTGTGATGTACAAGGTGTGTTTGATACAAGCGATATTTTAAGTATATGAAAGAGTTTATGATGTCAAGGCAAGTAGACCATTTTGAAGCGACAAAGCAAGTCAACTCTATGCGCTAATTTTGGAACTAAAGCCACTAGAAAATAGGTTTAATGATCTGCCATGTACTGTTTAAATGATCATCTGTGAAAGGCTTGACGGATTTTCAATCTTGATTTTCAATTGCTGAGTTGCTACATTTTTGTCATCATATGGTATCATCCAATACTTTTTAAAATCCTGAGTGAGAGTATTGTGGTTTATAATAGACTTCAAACAGGAGATGATCTATATGTGTATATATTGGTACTTTGTGATGTAGAGGTATGTGTATTTGTATTTTGATATGTTGAGCCACTATTTGCTATAGATCGCTCTCAACACATTTGTTGGTATCGTTGTATTTTGAATTAGATTCCCAAGTCCTTGTATAGATCCATTGCTTCTATCCTGCCTTAATTGTTGAGGTAGGCATGTTTAATTCAGGTTGCATTTTGTAATACTCCAAACCTACAACAGATGTCGTAGCATCAATTGAGTTGTCAATTAAGTTGCAGACTATTCAGCATTAATTGTGTTGTCAATAGACTTTCCCACTACCAATTGTTTGCACTTTCTTTGGACAGATTTCAAAGTGGCCTTTGGTACTATGATTTTGAAACTTGGGAGTGGATCTTGGTTGTATGGCATTGTTTTCACTTGTGGCTTCCACTTGTGAATTGACCATGGTATTCAATATCTGTGGACATGGTCTTTCAATACTTCAGAGTGTCTCTTAGTTGTATGGAATTCATCTCCTGGATGGACTTTTTGTGCAGTGTGTCCCATTTTGGTATTCCTTCAGGTGAGCATGTTTTCCTTTTTCCAGTTTTCCTTTAGACGAGCATGGTTGTTTCTCATTGTTTGCACCCTTGGCTTTCAATTTTACATTGACTATGGTATTTAATATCTCTATACGTGGTATTCAATGTTTTAAAGTGGATCTTAGCTGTCATGGTTTATCTCAGACTCTTGTGCAATGTGTCGTGTTTTGGTATTCCTTCAAGCGAGTGTGTCTATTCTTTTTTATGGTTTTCCTTCAGGTGAGCATGAGAAGATGATATGGGAGGTGCATTACTATCAGATTGCAGGGCCCTTTGATGAGGAAAAATATCATAATAGTACATAAGTGCTTCTACTTCCTTCCTGTTATCCCCAACTCCTAGGGATAACTAAGGAGATGATGTCTCGAGGCCCTCAGGTTGCAGACATGGAGTACCAAGAGATAGCATGACCAACAATGTCCACTTGCACAGACATAAACCCACCTCACCACCACAGCTTGAAGTTTGTCACGATGATATCCACCACATCAACTGGCCTCTGAAAGACGTTGGGTCTTGCTCCATGAGGTACAAGCAAGGTATTATGGTGAGTGTCATTTCAATATTTGAGGCATTTGAGTTTGTTGCATCTATTACTGCATTTGATTATGTAATGTTTGCTTGGACATTATGCTTTTTTCCCTGTTTCACTTTGGTGGTTGACATTGTGCCCTAGTAAGTGGGTCCCCTTAGGGATAGGTGTGCTACTAGGAGGTCCTCTTGATAATTCATCATGACATTCCAGATCATACTTGTCACTTTCCACACTTCATCCCCTGAGCTGCTCACTAGGGCTTGTAATATCAAAACCCTCAAAATTGTGTGCTCAAGAGCATCAATAAGCAAAATACCAAATCCAAAATGAATAATAGGTGCGCCCCAGCCTTCCTTTTATACTTTTTCTTCTAATTCTTTGTTGAGTTAGGTTAACCCCTAGAGTTAACCCTAACTCATCCTCCAACAATTCTATTTCTTCATTGAGTTATCCTTTTTACTCTTTTTTCTCTTTTTATTAAGTCAACTTAAGAATATATCTTTAGTTTGGTTGACTTTTCCCCTCAGTGTGAGACTATGGCCTAGTGGGGATGCCTAGGCCACTAAGTCCTCTCCAAAACCTCTTCATTAAGAGGTGGGGGACATTACAGTCTCCCTATCACTCACCTCAAAACCCTGTGGTTGATCTATGTACACCTCCTCCTCAATAAAGCCATTCAGAAATGCGGTTTTCACATCCATCTGATGAATGCTCCAACCCATCTCTGTTGCTATGGAAATGATAATCCTGATAGAAGTGTATCTCGCAATTGGTGCGAAAGTCTCATCATAGTCAACTCCCTCAATCTATGAGAAGCCTCAGGCCACAAAAAGGGCCTTGTGTTTCTCCACGTTGCCATCTGCAGCAATCTTGGTTTTGTAAAACCACCTGGAAGTC
>JASDQU010028877.1:29203-45591 GCA_032191745.1 Picea mariana
CAACTCTGCATCATCCTCAACTCCAACTCTCGACTCAAGAGATCTCGCAAAAGCCCTATCCTCCTCAAATCTAACATCTCTGCTCACCACCACTTTCCTAAGTGGCGGAATGTAGATGAGATAGGCTTTCTACACCTCTGAGTATCCAACTAGAATTCCCTGTTGGGTTGTGGGGTCTAGCTTTGTCCTCCTCACCGAGGGGACATGAGAGAAATTCGAGCACCCAAATATCCCGATGTGCTCGACATTAGGCCTCCTATCAGTGAAGGCCTCCTCAGGAGTCATCTTCCCCAAAATCCTATGGGGGCTCCTGTTCTGCAGGTAAACTGCAGTAGCACATGCCTCTGCCCATAAGTACAAAGGCAAACCCTGATCATTCAGCATAGATCTCGTTGCACCAGTAATGGCCCGGTTCTTCCTCTCAGCAACCCCGTTCTGTTGGGGGTTGTAAGGTATGGTCATCTGTCTCCTAATACCCTGCTGAGCACAAAAGTCTACAAACTGTCTCAAGGAATACTCTCCCCCGTTATCCGACCATAGGACTTTGATCTTCTTTCCCGATTGGTTCTCTACAAGAGCTCTGAACTCTTGGAACTGTGTGAAGACCTCACTCTTGGCCTTCAGGAAATAGATCCAAGTCTTCCTCAAGTAGTCATCAATAAATGTGAGATAATACTCACAACCACTCAAGGACCTCCGAGTCATGGGCCCACACACATCCGTGTGTACTAAATTCAGTATCCCAACTGACCCGGTGTCACTGTTGGGGAGCGATGCCTTGGCAAACTTGCCAAGTGCACACCCTCTGCAAACATCATGATGCTCTATGTTGATCTGTGGCACTCTGGTCACAACCTCTCTCATTCCTCCAAGATCCCCATGATGTAGGTGGGCCATCCTCCGATGCCATAACTCACACAATTGTCTGTTGCTATCGCCACTTGCTACCAATACAAGAAGTGGCTGAAAAAATAGTCTAAATAGTTTCCCCTTTCTCACTCCAATCACCTATCCTGGGGCATGTGGAGAACCCTGAGGATGAATCGGCACCTCGGTGCCTCTGAATGTCACCTCAAGACCTCTATCTTGGAGGATGGAAACTGATATTAGATTCTTCTTCATCCCAGGGACATACAGAATGTCCGTGAATTATATGGGTGGCAAGCCATCTCTCCGAAAAGCAACTGTGCCAACTCCTGCAACTGTGAAACCTCTATCATCTCCAAGAGCAATCTCCATCCTGATCTCGTTGACTCTGAGATCAAAAAAGTGCTCTCGAAGTCCATTAATATGGCTCGAAGCCCCGTTGTCTATATACCAGATATTGGGTGTCGTCTCAACTGAAGTGCAGCATGTGAGGAAAGCACACTCTCTCTAAAACTGTGTCTGAAAGTCAATCCCCTATGTTGTAGCTGCGATACCACCCTTCTTCTTCTTCATGTTCGGTCACTGTCTAGCATATTGCCCAAACTTCTTACAAACAAAGCACTTCACTTTGTTCATATCTCTCCTCTGACCACTGCCTTGACCACTGCTTCTCTCTCCTCCTCCACTCCCCGATGGTTGGGCCCCAAACTTGGGACCCTGCCAACCCCCACGGCTGGCCTTCTTCTTTCCCTTTGTCCAAAGAGAAAGATCCTCCTCACCCTGACCAATCTGTTGTTGCCGTTGTCCAGAAGCTTCGGCTGCTAACCGAATCTCCTCCTGGACGAAGTCATCCCACATCATGTACCATGTAGGCATGACCTCCCGTGCAACTATGGCCCATACAAAAGGATCCCACGGTTTGGTGAAGCTATTCATAGCTTGCCTCACCAAAGAGTTAGGGTTCACAACCTCTCCAACGGCTGCAAGCTCATCTCTGATCTAAGTGAAACGACCAAGGAATGAAGTTACCGACTCATCCTTGAGCATGCGAATGCCCCTGAGTCAGTGATGAAGAACCATCTTCCAGTTCTCATTTTGGCTCTCATACAACTTGCATAGAGATGCCCACATCTCGTATGCATTGGCCTTCCCCGTCAAATGGGGTATGATATGGTCACGAACTACGTCACATATGGTCCTCTTTGCCTTGTTGTTCCTTTTCATGTACTCTGCCACCAAGACGGAAGCAGTGATAGGAATGGGGGGAACAGCTGCCTCGACTATATCCCATAGCTCGAGGTCCTCTAAGACAAAGACCATCCTCACCTTCCAAGGCGACCAATTGCTAGTCCCTGCTAGCATGTCCTCAACTCGCATCTGAGATGCTGAGATGTCTGCTAAACTTCACTGCCCAACTGATGCTCACTCTGCCAAGGAAGACACTTTCTCACTCCTGTCAACACAGGTGTGAAAAGAGACAAGTGTAATCTGACCTCACTCCTAATAAGATAGGCGTGAAAAGAGGTCAAGTCAATTCAGCCTCACTCCTACTGCGTAGGTGTGAAAAGAGACTGAAGACAAGTGTCAAAACTGCCCAACAACTCTCTGAAAAATTATGCCCTCTAACAACCACTGAATGAGTCAATGGTTGTCCACAAAAATCTGCCAAGAAGATGTATATGACAGCCAACAAAATGTTGTCCCAACTGCTCAATATTTCAACCACCGAAGCTCTAATACCATGTGAAAAATCCAGGTCCTATCAACTTGCCTTTTGGGTCTGTCTTTGACCACAGAGAGGCTCTAAGTTTCATTGTCTTTTGAAGTATAAGTTGTTGTTTTATAACAGCCAACAGTCCAAAACTTTCAAGTTGATTTGTTATGGTTATGTTCTCAATTTGGGTGCTCTAGCATGTCATTTTTGTCACAAAAAATTAGTACATGCAACTCAAATAAACATAACACACCTAATACATCATTTACTGTTGAATATGAATAGATCTAAGAAACTAAATCATGCATTTGTAGACACAGGTATTTTTGGTCAACATGACCCTGGATAAAACCCCCTCAGGGAAAACCAATTTGAGATATGTGTGTATATATGAGGAAAGCAGAAGAAGGGTTACAGTAAACACAATATATGAAAGAACCTGATACAATAACAACTCTAGCTAAGTTGAAATACAAGCTCTACATCAACAAATGCGCCCCAGAATGGTGTGCCCCTCATGCAAACTGTCAAAACCACTGAATCTGCTCCAAATGCCAACTGTGAGCTCAAATCCGAAAACCCCTTCATAGGAATGAAGCTCCAGTAGATGGCCTCCCTCTGCAACTGACATCACTACAATCTGATGGCTAGATATCCTACCAGGAATGAATTAGCCTCCACAGCTAATGAGCCCCTCTCAGAAGTAGAATAGCTCCAGTAAATAAACAAGGCAAGTAGCTCCAAGCCTCCAACAATGAAAGCAAGCAACCTCCCTCAAGCATCCTCATGCAACTAACCTCATCTCCATCCTCCAAGATCTCCTCTCTCAACAAGAAAATGAGCAAGTGAAGAATGTGCCCCTCCTTCACCCTTTGCGCCCCTCTTAGACCACCAAAAGGAAACCTAGAAATCAAGGGTGGAGATCATCTCATCTCCCATCTAATCGATGGTTGAGATCTCTCCATGAATATCTAAATCACAAACCCACTTTGGGTTAAGTTTCCTAAGTCAACTTATGTCTCTAATTCACCCCTTTTAATTAATAATCACTTTTAGGCCAAAAGTGACTAAATTTCACTTTAACCAAAGTCAAAGTGAAATTAGACAAAAGTACAAGGTACAAAGTGTAATGTCTTTCCCTCATGTGCTAAGGAGGTAATAAGCACATGGGGAACACCTCCCAAGGTACAAAACTCAACACTAAGGCCTAGCTATTCTACACTTTAGTGAGCCTTTCTCCCCTAGGGTTCCATTGTTGAGGCCTTGCTTTAGCAACACCTCAACATTTAACTCTCTTGTCTTCAGCCATATCATTTCTTCCTCAATCTAGCCATGTAATTTTTGTCTTTTGAGCTAGAGAAGAAGGAATACGCACTAGGGTCGAGGTCACCTACACCATAGTGAGTCATCTCCCCTGGGGTTTGACTTGTTGAAGCCTTGCTATAGCAACACTTCAACATCAAAACCTCTTGTCTCTAGCCCTGTTACTATCATCATGGCCCTTCAACATTTGTAGCCCCTTTTTTACTCCATTTACCCTAATAAGGCATTGATCTAAGACCTCCATTGTTTGAGTACCCTTGATCATACAAACATCTAAACTTTGAACAACCTTTAACTCTTACTAACTCTAGATTTTAGACTAACAATTACTAGCTCTATTGTTGTCGTCATAATTTCATTCTATAAATATCTATATGCAGCTTTTATTTTATCTATAAAGCAATTGAATGATTGGTTAAGGCATTGTTTCTAAAGTGTTGATATTGTTACATTGAATGCCAAATTTTCTTTAGCATTTATTGAGAAGTGATATTATAATCATTGTTGTACAAACATTGATTTACTTCGTCAATATTATTACTCAATTGCTTATTATCAGAAAAGTCATTGATTATATGAAGTACTAACCAGCAAGCAAGCTTGCACATGTAGTTTATTTGTTGCTTTGTCTCGAGCAGGTACTCTTCTTGGTTATTACTTTCAGTTATCTTTTATCTTCATTGGCTATTAAGCCGGAATTTTTAATCAAGTGGTGACTTGTGAGGGGGAATATTATCAATTATCCATTCTAAGCCTTTTTTCCTTCTCAAAACCCCAAGTCACCGGGGACGTCTCCGCTGGGCCCTACCTCCCCAAACAAAAAGAACCTTCCCATTGAGGTGACAGTGGTGGGATTGGTTCAGTTACGTCAGTTTGACCTCCTTTCAACCATCTACTATTCTAACTACAAACTGTTCAATAACATTTTGGTGCCGTTGTCGGGGAACACTGAGTCAATTCTCCTCAAGACGACACTTTTTGGTAAGCCTTGCCTCTAGAGTATTTATCTTACAAGCTTACCCGGTGACTCCACTTGGGGTGTTTTCCCTTTTCTTTTTGATAATTTCAAGCAAATTATCTGGCGACTCCACTAACCTTTTCCCAGGGGCCACCTTACTCTCAACTCTGTGATATTTCCAAGTTATGGGATCATGGCGTCCTGGGAATAACTGTATCCAACTATTCATTTCAAGAGCCTTCAAGGATACCCAACCCGTTTTGATACAAAATGGTCAAACAACCTTCCAAGATTTTGGGGCCTCCCAACTCCTCACATCGTAAATTTTTTGGAGTATATAAGCAAGGTAGAATTGGGAGGGGAGGATGTTCTGATAAAATTATTCATACTCTCTCTGCCATCCTTCTTGCAAGATTGGTTTAAGGGTTGTTGCGAAGATAGGGGTATATCATCTTTCATACACCTCATTAGTAGGTTTATTGACTTTACCAAACCACGTTGCCAAACGTATGAAGATGCCCTTCAAAACTCACAATAGCCTTGGAAGATGAAGGATTCACC
Organism: Picea mariana; assembly: GCA_032191745.1. Lineage (NCBI taxonomy): Eukaryota > Viridiplantae > Streptophyta > Pinopsida > Pinales > Pinaceae > Picea > Picea mariana. The sequence goes on from JASDQU010028877.1 coordinate 34,627, forward strand.
ACTGAGATTGTAGGAGATCTCAGGAAAGCGTATCATGATCAACACCAAGAACCCTTAGATATGAAAGAAGAGATTTATGAAGAACATTGTCAACCCCTTGAAGAGGAGCAAGATTTCTCCCATGATTCAATAGAATGCAGTGAAGATCTAACTAGAGAAGTGAATTATGAGGATAAAGCACCAGTAACCACTCCTCAATCTGATGAAGCTCTCCAAGATCCTATCCCTACTGCACAAGATGAAGAGAATGAGGTAAGTCATTTTCCTTCCCAGTTTTTTGATGATACCTTGTTCATTGATTCAATGGGTGAAGAAGAAATGGAACCCTTGGACAAGCTAGATCATCTATATCTCAAGACTAAAGATGTAGAGGCAGATCTTCCACTTGATGAAGTTATCCAAATACTTGAAGCTCCTGCACAAGCAGGATTAAGCAAGGTGAGTTATTTCCCCTTCCAAAATTTTAATGATTCTTTATCTTATGATGTGGATATCAAAGAAGCGTTGGATGTTTCAACCCCTTCATGTTATGATGAAAATGAGGACTTTGTTGATAATATTGATGAATTCATACATGTCAGGAAGCGTAAATGGGATGTGATTGGATATGATGGGGATCCCATTTACGACATTGAGGATCATTTCCAAAAGTTTCCCTTACAACTATCATATGACATTACTAAATTTGACATTTGGCGACAAGGACATGACATAATTACCAACTTTATTCAGACACCCAAGGATGACCTAATGCTATGCTCTCCTAATAATTTTCAATCATACCTTGAGGACTTTGATTACTATCCCTCTGAGCACTTAGATCTATTCTATGAAGAAAGTTGTCAACCATCATTCTGCTCAAATCTTGATAAAAGTGAGGAGGTTACTTCCGTGAAACAGGATGCTTGTAATAAGGTTTTCCACCTCCCTTTGATTACTTTACCGCGCTATGTCACTGAAGGTGTGGTTTGGAAACATGTCCCTTATCCCAAGTCTCCTGTAAGACAAACCCTCAGTCTAGATTTTAGGGGAAAGTTTAGTACCTCAAGAAGAAGTTTATTATCACAGTTTCCCAGCTTCCCCTTAAGAAAATGTCAGTCATCCTTTCAGATCTTGCTAATCCCTTCTCGGGCCTCAAGTTGTGAAGACGTCCAAGGTAGCCAGCATTCAGATTCCTCAAGTCGGTCTTTTGAACCTTTGACTTTTCACAATCCATTTCTGAGATGGATTGAGCACTCTCCTAAGAGTATGTCTTGGTATCACTTTTTCCCTCTCACCCGCCTCCATGAGCTAGACCTTACAATTTCGATTAATATGATACATTTTCTAACTCATGTTATTGTTGTGCTTAACTTATCACTATTCTGGCTTATGATGAAACACAAAGGGAGGTATTGTGGAACGTTGTTGGATGGGTTTTGTTAGCACCAGAAGTCACCTCTGGATTGCAACAAAGGTAAGTCCAGTACCCATCAGTTTGTATATCACAATGAATAAATTTAAGGGTGGTCTAATGGACGCAGTCTCGGGATTATATCGCTTCAACTCAAAAAACTGGGCTGATGTGCATAAGCAGATGAGGTCTCGATCTAACTTCAATCAGTAAGTTGTAGTAAAGGTGGGAAGGGGGAAGAACTTGAGGAGAATGAAGAGGTCTGCTATGGACATCCAGTCTTCCAGCAGCCTAAGGAGGAAAAACTTAGAAGACAAGATCCTCTTGGTTCAGAGTTTTAAGGAACTAAATGAAATTATCACTGAACTGAAATCAAACATACATCACAATTCAATAACAACAACCTGATTGGATCATCCATGCCCGATTCATTCAGTGTTGGAGGGAAAAGACAACATAAGAAACTAATTAAAACTGGTTGCGATGCCACTGTGATCAAACCTACATCACAAAAACATAACTACCCTCGACTGGATCATCCATGCCTGAATGTTCTAACACCGTTGTTACAGAGATATGAAAGGAAACTGACTTACATTAAACAAGAAGTCGCAAATATAGATACATAACCAGAAGAACTAGAGCTTCATTAAAACTTTACAATACGGAAGCCTAGCTCAACCATCGACCATCACAAAAATATCAAAATGACTCCTATATACTCAGAGCCAAAACAACAGAGACGTGTTCGAGTCATTGCATTTAAGGCATTACGCCTGCATCTTCTCAGTCATACTATGCAAGTATTCCTTTATCAGACACAATCTTAACTCGGCATGGGCCTTCAGGCAAAAAACGTCCGTCGAGGGGGGCTCTAGCTGACAACTCTGTCTCTGCAACCAGACCCTCCATGCTTTCCATTTATGGAGTGAGTTGAAGCTTTCAACCACCACTCTTTTTCATTTACTGCTCCTTCTCGAGATCCCAACAAGGTTAAACGCCCATGGGTTGTTGTGCACTGCTGGCGGATGGCTAAGCTCACCCTATGATCTTGAAACCGCGACGATTTCACTATGTAACGAATGCGGACGCCTTCTTCCTTTGGTGCAAACCTTGTGGATTTTGCACCCTTACCTGCATGCGACCTCGGGCCATGACCCAGCACTTAATTCTCGAGTGCTTCGCAATTTCGCATTTCGGGAGTCTCCACTCCACTTGATTCCAAATATCACGATGCACGAACTCGTGAAATGGCCTTTTCAGAGCGACAATCGGGCCTGCTTTGAAATTGACGGCCATGATTACCTCCTCAAAAACCCGAGTCGCCATCTATGCGATTGGCGTTAACCCTTCCTCCTGGACTCGTTGTTCAAGTGACCTTGAGTTGTGACCCTGGGCGCTTTGTGATTTCGCGTTTCGCGAACTTGCACCGTGCTCCATGCTAAGACCCTCGATTCGCGACTTCTCGGATCTGGCGCCACACATTCCTCTAAGATTCACAGTCCATATCTCCTCTTCGTGAATCGAGATTTCGCATCTCGAGAAGTTGAAAGACTACTCACCTCCCTTCTGTTGATTTCTGATTTTGCGATTGCCTCAGATCGACGGACCAGGGATTTCCTTGATCTAATGGCTCAGATCAACTCATGAGTTTGCATTTCACGAGTCCTTGCAACTTTGCCCTTTGACTTTTCCACTCTGCGAGTCAGCGAAATGCTGACCTCTAGCCACGTGCCCTTCCCAGCACCAACGGCTAGGATTTACCTCATGATTTCGGACCTTTGTCTGACGTTAAACTTCATGCAACTTTATGATCCTGATTGCCTGAGGGTCATTGATCTGAACTTCACATGGTAGAGTAGTTTACTTTCTCACTTGTACATATGATTGCTTTTATTTCAGTCCTATATATATATATATATATATGAACTAGGGTGATATCACCACCCCAAATGATTACTGATGTTTTCTATTGAGATCAAGCAGGTTACAAGTTATGCCAGAGATGTTGAGGTTCTCATGCGCTCTACGGTGAGCACATGTCCCTGAGTTGGAGCCAGATGTTATCCCCCACTTTTAGGGATAACTAGGAGATTATGTCTCGAGGCCCACATGTCCTTGACATGGAGTACCGAGAGTCAGATCGACTTAAGCATGGCCCTGGAGGGCCCATCTTTTCTCCCTTTCAACACCTCCACTTTGTCAGCAGCAACAGCATCCATCACCTTCGGCTTGGTCATGTATCAGAAATGATTCTTTCTCCATGAGGTAATGAGTCTGGGTATCATCGTATGTGTCACTCTGATCCTCAAAACCTTTGAATATGTGCATTTAATTCCTTTTGTTTATAATGGGTGCTTGGATCTTATACTTGTCCACTTGACCATGTCTAGGGGGAATCACAGGATGCCCTAGCAAGCTTGTGTCCATAGGTTTTGAGTTGCCACTGAGAGGATTTCTAAAAAGTCATCGTCCGTTCCCGTCATACATACCACTTTCCATCTTATTTTTCGCTCGTCCATCCCATTACACTGGTCTCGGTATAGGGTTGGCCAATAATTTAGGGGTTGTACCCTACCTTGTGGGAAGAATGGGCTAAAAGGCCTAGGGGGTAAAAGTAGCTAGCAATAAAAGCCTAAGAATAAAACCCCGAGATGCTTCGCCCAAGGATCCCCGAGAAAGCAATAAAAAGCTTCTCAGCAAGAAACATAGGGACCCATAAAAATAATAAAACAAGACCTAGTTGAGGGACAGGGGGTCTCATCACGAACCAACCTATTAGGCCCATGAGCATCTAGACGTATGACACTACCAGCATCTGGTCACCATGCCAGGGTAGTGGCTCTTGGTGGCATAGCCAAGAGAAAGGGGGTCTCATCACGAACCAACCTTCTCATTTCCATGAAATGTTTGTGGCTAACACTGCCACCACTGGTCACCAAGCCAGGGCAGTGTCCCCTGACTAGCTTTTTGAAAGAAAAAAGCAATAAAAAGATAAAAACAATAAGACAAGACCTGGTTAGAGGATAGGGGGTCTCATCACCAGTCGGCCTATTAGGTCCATGAGCATCTAGCGGTATGACACTACCAGCATCTGGTCACCACACCAGGGTAGTGGCTCTTGATGGCATAGCCAAGAGAAAGGGTGTTTCATCACGAGCCAGCCTTCTCATTTCCGTGAAATGCCTATGGCTAACATTGCCACCACTGGTCACCAAGCCAGGGCAGTGTCCCCTAACTAGCTTCCTGAAAGAAACAAGAATAAGTAAAAGGTATGAATGGGCTTGGAAACATTTGCATACATGACAGGTGCAACTCACCCTCTACAGAGGCACCCACCAGTAAGCCATCCCTATTATCACTGCACCCTTTGCCCAGGCATCCCCATCCACCTCACCCACTTACATGACTTGGATTTAATCCTTTCCAAAAAAAATCCCTCTTCCAATGGACACTAGCCCAATAGGACGCCCTGTCACTTCCTCCAAACTTGCATTGCAGATTTGTATAATGATTTTGAGCACTTGACTGGGGTAAAGGGTTTTTATGCACATGTTTAATAATATTGATGATTAGATGTGATTGGCATTACTATGATGCATGTGACTCATGAGCCCATGGAGGGCGTATATGTTGATGTGCAGGATCATGCCCAACGGACAGGTACCACATTGGACAGGTACACATGGGGAGATGATTAATGCGGACCTCCATGGGGCTGAAGAGCCCACCCGATGGATGTTGAGACCCCAGTAAGGGGCAGAGTGTTTGCACGAGGGAAGAGCAAAAGGATCCACTAGAGGCAGCTGAGCAGACCTGTACCTAGGGGGGTTGTGCCCTTTTCATTGGAACGTTGGCCTTGGAAGGCCTAGGACGTCACCCAGGAGGTTCATGATGTCATCCTTGTTTCATGGACGTTTTGGCAAACAGACAGGGCAGTTTGGCACGTGTGGCAGGTTGGAGAAGCCCAAGGAGGGCTAACGTTTTGCTCCAGGAGGCTGCATTTACCCTAGAAAGGGCTAACGTCACCCTAGAAGGCGCATGACGTCTTGCTTTAACTTGATTAGGGTTTTAGTTTATGACATTTTAATGTAAAACAGTATTATTGTGTATTTTGGCCTTGTCGTCCTTTTGATGACCTAAAATTTAATTAAGGTCATTTGTATTGTATAAGTAAGAGAGAAAAACTCTCTTTTTGTTCATCATCTTTCACTCACCACTTGGTGAGGTCTGAAATTTGCGCCCTATTCTAGGGTTTTGGCTGAAATTCTAAGGCGCACTTGTTGAAGGAAGCTTGTTTTGGCTATTTTTGGCATTTCTCTTGGTGGAAGGTTTACAACTAGGGTTTTGCTACATGAATTCTTGGTTTATGTAAGTGAATTTCTGCAAAACTTCTCAATTGAATGGTTGTAGTGTTGTTTACTTGCATTTGTTATTATAATTTGTTGAATTAAACCCTAGGTGACAAGCACATGCTAAGGTCCTTGTCTCATGTCCCTACTAAGATTTAGAGCCATTTGATTGTTGAAGTAAGATAGAGTCTTGCCATAACAACACTCTAATCCTATTCTTCAAGCTTAGCCGTCTTATTCTTGTCAATGAGCTGAAGGAGGAGAAAGCACTAAGGCCTAGCTATTCTACACTTTAGTGAGCCTTTCTCCCCTAGGGTTTCATTGTTGAGGCCCTGCTTTAGCAACACCTCAACATTTAACTCTCTTGTCTTCAGCCATATCATTTCTTCCTCAAGCTAGCAGTGTAATTTTTGTCTTTTGAGCTAGAGAAGGAGTAAGACGCAGTAGGGCTAGGTCACCTACACCATAGTGAGCCGTCTCCCCTAGGGTTTGACTTGTTCAAGCCCAGCTATAGCAACACTTCAACATCAAAACCTCTTGTCTCTAGCCATGTTACTATCATCATGGCCCTTCAACATTTGTAGCCCTTTTTTACTCCATTTACCCAAATAAGGCATTGATCTAAGACCTCCATTGTTTGAGTACCCTTGACCATACAAACATATAAACTTTGAACAACATTTAACTCTTACTAACCCTAGCTTTTAGACTAACAATTACTAGCTCTATTGTTGCCGTCATCTTTTCATGCTATAATATCTATATGCAGCGTTCATTTTATCTTTAAAGCAATTGAATGATTGGTTAAGGCATTGTTTCTAAAGTGTTGATATTGTTACATTGAATGCCAAATTTTCTTTAGCATTTATTGAGAAGTGATATTATAATCATTGTTGTTGTACAAACATTGATTTACTTCGTCAATATTATTGCTCAATTGCTAATTATCAGAAAATTCATTGATTATATGAAGTACTAACCAGCAAGAAAGCTTGCACATGTAGTTTCTTTGTTGCTTTGTCTCGGGCAGGTACTCTTCTTGGTTATTACTTCCAGTTATCTTTTATCTTCATTGGCTATTAAGCCGGACTTTATGATCAGTTGGTGACTTGTGAGGGGGAATATTATCACTTAGCCATTCTAAGCCTTTTTTCCTTCTCAAAACCCTAGGTCACCGGGGACGTCTCCCCTGGGCCTTACCTCCCTAAACAGAAAGAACCTTCCCATTGAGATGACAGTGGTGGGATTGGTTCAGTTACACCAGTTTTACCTCCTTTCATCCATCTACTATTCTAACTACAAATTGTGCGATAAAAGTGTTTCAATCCATTGGGGGCCATTCATTCAAAGTATCAGTGGGCGATCCAAATTTCCCAAGTTTGATTGTTTATGGGAAGACTGTACTCAAGAGGAGACTAGACTTGCAGCTAGAGGCATGCAATGTTCCCATCATGATGACAATCAAGCCCTTGCCACTCATGCAAGGAGAAGCAAAGGAAAAAGAAGAGGTTTTGGCAAAACATTTAAAGGAAGGAAGTCAACACCAACTTCTGAGCAAGAAAAGAAGGACATGTCAAAGGTTCAGTGCTTCAGATGTGACAAGTATGGCCACTATGTGAAAAATTGTCCTACATGGAAGAAAGGAAAGCAACATTCTTCCACTGCTAATGTTGATTCAGAACCACCTCAGAGGAAGTCAACGAATGCAAGCATGAACAATGAAGAGTTCTTCTTCATTTCAGCCCTCTCAAGTATGGTTCCTACTAGTAATGATATTTGGTTGATTGATAGTGGTGCTTCCAGACATATGATTGGATATAGAGAGCACCTTACAGATCTAATAGAGAAAGAATATTGTTTGCATGTTGTTCTTGGTGATGATGCGAGATACACTGTGAAGGGAGTTGGATCCACTTCCTTAATTGGATTGTGGCACCCCACTCTATTTGAGTGATGTATTATTTGTACCTGGGATGAGAAGGAACCTTGTCTCTATTTCAGCCTTAGAGAACAAAGGCTACAAGGTTGCTTTCTCTGATGGAAAGGTTCTTACATGGAACAAGAACTCTAGTATGGATTATGCTCGGGTGATTGGTGTTCGAGAGGACAGATTGTACAGATTTACTATCCGACCAGTTCAGGCCTTAATACATGATTCTATTAGTTTGAGCGAACTATGGCATAGGAGACTTGCTCATTTACATTATAGAGCTCTTCTCGCTATGGGGAAGATGGTCACAGGCCTTCCAAAGATCCATGTTGAACATGATGGCATTTGCAGAGGTTGTGCTCTTGGCAAGAATGCTAAGGGGTCCTTTCCAAGCAACGACAACAGATCCAAGGGGATCTTAGACTTGGTTCATACAAATTTATGTGGATGCATGACAATTGCTTCCTTGAGTGGATACATATACTATGTGATCTTCATTGATGACCACTCTCGAAAGACTTGGATTTACTTCTTGAAGACCAAGGATGGAGTCCTTGCTAGATTTCAAGAGTACAGAGCACAGGTCGAAAACCTGACCGGAAAGAAGATCAAAGTGTTGAGATCGGATAATGGAGGAGAATACATCTCTCATGATTTCAGTGATTTCTGCATTGAGGCAAGGATCAAGAGGGAGTACATTGTTCGTTACAACCCTCAACATAATGGGGTCGCAGAGAGGAAGAACAGATCTATTGTTGAGGCAGTCAAGGCGATGATTCATGATCAACATTTACCTATGTTTTTGTGGGCAGAAGCATCCATGACTGCAGTGTATGTTCAGAACAGAGGTCCTCATAAGACTTTAAGGAACATGACTCCCGAGGAGGCCTTCACCAAAGTGAAGCCTGAGGTTGGACAGTTCAGGATATTTGAGTGTCTAGTATACATTCATATACCCAAAGAGAAAAGGACCAAGCTAGACCCTTCAAGTAGAAAGGGTACATTTGTGGGGTACAATGAGTCTTCGAAGGCATACAAGATCTACATCCCTGGTCAAACACAGATTGAGGTGAGCAGAGATCTTACCTTTGAGGAGGAGGTAGCCTTCATGATATCTAGAGGATCTCACATAGAAATTGATAGTGAGAAACATGAAGAGATGGTTCCTTCTCTCCCTCACCCTCCAACAGTTCAGAGGGAGACAGTTGAGCCTATTGATCCCATTGATCATGTACCTCCAGTTGATGTTCACAGAGATATTGTAGTAGGTCAGAAGAGACCTAAATGGGCTCGTCAGACTCTGCCGGAGGCAAAAGGACATGTAGCTCCTTGTGGTACCTTCCGAGAGAGCAAGAGACCTCAGAGATATTCGTGATATGTTGCAGCTATGAGCCACATCATTGATTTTGACCCTTCATGTTATGAGGAGGCATCTAGTCAACCAGTATGGAGAGATGCCATGATGGAGGAGTATCAGTCCATCATGAAGAATGATGTGTGGGATATTGTTCTGAGACCTGAAGGGAAGTTTGTAGTCACTTCCAAATGGATCTATAAGATCAACATACAGCTGACGGAAGCATCAAAAAGCACAAAGCAAGGTTTGTTGCTAGAGGATTCTCTCAGGTGGAGGGAATAGATTATGAGGAGACATTTGCTCATGTTGCTCGATACACTTCTATCCGGACGATTATTGCCCTCGCAGCATCCATGGGTTGGAGACTACATCAGATGGATGTGAAGACAACCTTTCTCAATGGAGAGATTGAGGAAGAAATATACATCAAGCAGCCAGATGGTTTCGTCATACATGAGAAGGAGTCTCATGTGTGTAAGTTGAAGAAGGTCTTGTATGGACTCAAGCAGGCACCTCGAGCTTAGTATGCGAGGATTGATGGACACCTGATGAGTTTGGGCTTCAGCAAAAGTGTTGTTGATCCCAACCTATACTACAAGACTATTAACGGTGAGGTTGTGATTCTGGTCCTCTATGTTGATGATTTATTCCTCACCAGTACAGAGAGCCTTATTACTAAATGCAAGTATGCATTGGCCTCTGAGTTTGAGATGAAGGACCTTGGTATGATGCACTACTTCATGGGACTAGAGGTGTGGCAAAGAACGGATGAGATCTTCCTAAGTCAGGGGAAGTACATAGTTGAGATATTGAAAAAGTTTGCAATGCTCAACTGTAAACCCATGGCTACACCAATGGTGATGAATCTGAAGAAACTAAGTGTTTCTTCTTCTGATTCCGACGAGATTGATTCGACCTTGTACAGACAACTGATTGGATCATTGATGTATCTAGTTAACACTAGACCAGATATTTTCTATGCAGTGAGTGCACTTAGCCAATTTATGAGTCAATCGAGACAGACACACTGGATTGATGTGAAGAATGTGTTGAGATACCTGCGAGGAACAATTGGACATGGTCTGAGATATACTTCTAGTATTGACATGAGATTGCAAGGATATACTAACTCTGATTGGGCAGGGAGCGCAGTGGACAGAAAGAGCACCTTCGGGTGTTGCTTCACTTTGGGATCTACCATGGTTTCCCGGTGTAGCAAGAAACAGACTTATGTGGCCTTGAGTATTGCAGAAGCAGAGTACATTGCATTGAGTGTGGCAGTCCGTGAAGCAGTGTGGCTTCGCAAGCTCCTTGCAAATTTATTTGGACATGTGCTAGATTCCACTGTTATTCATTGTGATAACCAGAGTTGTGTGAAGCTCTCAAAGAATCTAGTGTTTCATGACAAATTGAAACACATTGAGAACAAGTACCATTACATCTGATACATGGTACAAAGGAAGGCAGTATTGGTGCAATACCTTGCTACAGATGAGCAGGTTGTTGATGTTCTTACCAAACCCCTTACCAAGACAAAGTTCAAGTACTTTCGTGATAGACTTGGTGTGGCAGAGAATGCCTCCCTTGTTGAAAGGGAGTGTTGATGTTTGCAGCTTCCTGAAACATTCTCCAGATCGTACTCCTTTGTGACTGAAGTGAATTGATCTGTGATGACACTTATTCGAGAAAGGATAAGTGGGTTTAGGCTTATAGCCCAACGTCCCATGTGGAGAGCACATGAGGACATGTCAAGGGAGTTGACCCTTGACGTCACACACTATGGGAGTTGACCCTAGTGTTTCTAGAGGGTGTAGCCTCTAGAAGTCCACATGGAAGTGCCATGTGTGACAAACATTCTCCAGATCGTACTCCTCTGTGAATTGAGTTGAGTTGATCTGTGAGAACACTTATTCGAGAAGGGATAAGTGCATTT
>JASDQU010028878.1:16077-27724 GCA_032191745.1 Picea mariana
GTGACCCTTAGTGGTGAAATCAACCAATGTCGAAGTGAACAAAACATAGTGACACGGAATGCCTTCAACCATTAAACCCATAAAACCCAAAAACTAGATTTAGTGACAATGCGTGAAGATAGCTATCTACCCAAGACCAGACAAAAACCCTCCACTTAAACCAGCAAGGATAATAGAGATCTACCACCCAGGATGACCAATAACTTCTACAAATTCAATATTATTGCAGGAAAAACCATTCATTTCAAGAACACAATTTTACACAGTTGCAATACTTAGGAAAACACAAACCAATACACCTAAGCCAGTAATAATTTCATAACTAGAGCAGAGTCATGAATGGCCAAAAAAATACATACCTGTAATCGAATCCCTTAAAATGTGAGTTGGCCAAGCGGTTCCTCTCTGCTAAGAAATCAGAGCATAACCACAGCAGCAATATCGAACAATAGCCCGACTAGGGTGGCGGATAGTGGGAGGAGTAAAGGTGATGTGCAGTAAATGCACGTCACCTCCACCCACATTTCATTAATTCATCAGTACATTCCAACGAGTTCTTCATTAACATCGTCAATCAACCCATGTATCGAAACCATCATCGCATTAAAAGCCAATAGCGTGACCACCATATTCATTTCACATCATATAACTCAAACAAAATCGCATAAACCTTAACGTCCATTACCTTGTCAAATGAGCCACCAACATCACATTTATCCAAAGATTCCATATGTATATCGATCACATAACTCAATTAAATCGCATGGCCATTAAATTGCTAGCTATGATTTACCATAACCATTAAGTCTTTCATGCATATAGTATAGTATATAGGATAGTTTAAATTCTTCACCTTTGCAACTGTTGCATTGTTCCCTATTTCCTTCCAATTGTTTGTGTGTGGTATAATAAAATTGCAAAGTTAGATCCCCTTTTACTTTGCATTTGTTATAGTAATTATGCCTTTCTTCAAACTGCCTTTTATGTGTTTTCACTAACATGTTTGTTGTGTAGGTGAGATAAGAACAGGTGGCAATGATATCAATGAATAGCATAGGTCGTAATAACATAAGGAACCAACATTTCATAAGCTCAAACCATAGCCAATAACAAAAGATCTCATCAACCATGTAAGCCCTGTCGCACATCACCACAACATCAAAAAAGAACAGATATGATCTTCAATAGTTCAAGGGGGTCCCACCTACTAGTATTATTTAGCTTTTATAATAATAGGCTTTAGCAACACTTTGTGGGCAAAACTTCGTTGACAATTTTAATCGTCAACAAACTCGAAACTCCACAGGAAAATTTGTTTCCAACAGATTTAGAACTCATAACTCATGGTTTTGTAGACCAAGAACAGTAATTTTAGGAGACATAACCAAAATAATTATGCAACAAGGGGAAGTGAGCGGATTTAATGGAAAGATGACCGGGAATATTTTAATAATTCATGAAAAGTGTTAAGTCTGAGGAGTTTTTACCACTGTATGCATAATCATTTAACTGGAATATGCTCTTAACTTTCAAGGAAAGAAAACTTATAGACTTTCTCTTAAGATCTCAATGGATGAAGAAATGGCAAGAAGAAGGGGGAAATAACCAATTCCTTATAAGACAGCAGTGGAAATATGTAACAATTCAAGGGCCCTTCAAAGGAGACATCATAACAGTTGTGTAAGCTTGATTGTTATCAGCTAACAATGCTTTGTAGGAGTGTCACTGTAGTAGAATTGATCCATCATCCTATCTTGACCAAACACTAAAAGATGATAAGGACAAAAATCACAACAGAATTAATAATGCAGAAATTAAAACAGCAGCATTAAAAGACTCAATTGAAAACAGCAAGGAAAGAAATCTTAACTTAGAAGGCGGTCAAGGTATTGTAAGCATAGAAAAGAAGCACAAAAATTGAAAGCAGAGCTAGGCTACTAGTATCATAAATCCAATCAGMATTAGGAATTTTCATGGTGGTCCCTCATAATACTTCAAGTGAAGACTGTTAGTGCTGTAGGAAAACAATTGTCTCTGTAATTTCCTAAAAATGTATGAGTTAGTGTCCAAGACAAAAGTAAATTGGAAGGGACCCAACACTTGAAATTATGATGTAATTGTAAGCCCTTTRACACACATGATTAAATCATCAAGATAAGCATGGAGACTGAMCAATTCATTGAAAGTTGTGTGTATAGGCCCTTTAAGGGCGATACTTGCATCAAATAAGCCAGAAGGAAGGCATTTGTAAGGCATAGTATCGCAATTAGTAATGAAAGTGGTTTTGTGAACATTTTCCCCTTTGACTTTGATTCTCTTGTAACCAGACAAATTGTCAAGTAAGGGCCCTAACTGTGATTCTACTACCTGTTGCAAAAACATTTCCATATTGAGAGGAGGGAAGGGATTTCTCATAATTGCTTGCTTGAAATTTCGAAGACTAATGCAAGTTATTATATTATTAGTGGCCCTCGAGGACGATTCCCAATTTGAAACCCATTTCGGGTGGACTGAAAAAAATGTTCCAGCCCTTAAGAAATCTCTCAACTCCCTTCGAAAGGGTGCTTCCAGTGCAGAGTTGACAAGTTCTTGTTTTTTCCTAGCTAGTTTCATAATATGTTGAACAAGACCAGGATCAAAACCACAAAGATCCTCATAAGACCAAGAAAAAACCTTTTGGGGTTCACCGAGTAGCCCGGTGGACCCCATCTCTTTTTTATCAGGACATTGGACATTTATTTTAACATTCATTAAAGGTTCAGGTATCCTAATGTTCAGGAGGATGGTTTCAACCACCTTCTTTCGTAACTCCTCTTCTTTCTGTTTTTCTTTATTGCCCACAACACTCAATGAAAGCGAACTCTCAAGAGAATTCAAGCCCTCAGGAATCTTATTGTTTTCTATGGATATAATCTCCTCGGTCTTAAGAGGTTCATTTTGAATGACATCACAAATGCTCTCATAATTAGGAATGGCCTTCCAAGATCCTTTGCCTTTGGGAGCATAGGCTTTGTTCCTAGTATTGATGACCATGACATCTTCTGGCTCTCCAAAATATAGGATAGCGATAGTAGCTTCTGGTCTTTTACCAAATATCTTATCTCTAGTACTCTTATTTACCTCACATGTGGTTTCTTCATGGTGTTCCTTGCAAAAGTTACACCAACTCCAAGGCAAGATAGCCTTAGGCTGAAAATTGTTTTCAACTGGATTTCTAAAAGGGGGTGCAAAAGAGGATGAAGCTCTAGGAGTGAGAGGAGAGACAGTACCCTTCCGTTCAAATTCTATCATACGATTTTTCATATCTTGTACTAGCTGCAAGAGAGTGGACATGTATGTTTGTCTAACTGATTCCCCCTGGGGAAGACCAATTCTTTCAAATTGTTCTTCATACTCTGAGCAAGTATGCAGAGCGGAACTGAGATTATCAATGGCCTTTTCCTCGAGCCTATGACGGTAGGGGGAATACAATCCATTGTAGTAATGCATGAAAGAGGCTTGGTTCTAAGGGCGGATAAGTTCAGAGATCTTATTATATAACTTGGTGAAACGCAAGTTGAAATACTTGATGGTCTCACCATCTTTATAAGTGACATTATTGTATTCCCTTAACTTATCGGTAGGGCTCTTGGATTGCCCATAAGTGGATCAGAACCAATATATCAACTCCTCCCAAGTAGACAAAATCTTAGAAGGAAGGTCAAAGAAGTCGATCGTAGCCTTTCCTTCCAAGGAATTGACAAACAATCGCATGCAGGTGTCATTTTCGTTGGCCCCTACGTTATGACAAGCATTAGAAAATTCCACTAGGTGTTCATTGGTACTGATAGTGTTATTCCCCAAAAACTTACGCAGGTGCTCTTTAAACTTTGGAAGTGGATGAGTAGCAAGTGCTAGGTTAAGAGGAGAGGACACATGCCACGGTGTGGTTGTGGTGTCTTTTTCGAACTGAAAAAAGTCCATATGTTTTGATGACTTTGGTGGGATTTGTGGTAGATTGAATAGGGATATGGTGGCTATATAAAATACCAATCACTTATGACGATGAATATTGAGAAGATGAATCACTTTCAGTGCTACCAGAGCCTCCACTAGATGCCATCTTGTGGTTGATAGGTGAGGGAAAGAAAGACGAGTTGGATGAATCAGATAAAGTCCTCCTTAAATAACTTTGTTGGACAGATAACACAATGTTTCTTCTTCCTATTTCAGTGATAGGATTTATTTCAGGTGACAAGCCTCTTCTTCTTCAAGAAGCTTGAGAATCTAAGGGCATGAAAGAAAGGCCAAAACTGAAGAAACAAAAGGTTACTGCTAATTTCTAGGTTGTCTACGTCTAGCTTCCAATTGTTCTTGAATACTAATATCTTGTTCAATCATCGTCCAAGAACGGTTAAGCTTAGCACGGGTCTTGGCAGTGTTTAAAATAGTATGAAACTAGTTCAAAGCAATGTTGGTATGGTCTTGTAGACCGAGCTCAAGATTGGGCTGCCTTGCAATAGGAACAATCATTAATAGTAGAACATTCAAAGAATCAATTTCATAAAATAAAGATGTATCGATGGAAAATCAAATATAAACATTAACCGGAGAGATATCAAGTATCTCCCCAGTATGGTCGCCAAATAAATGTTGAGGAAAAGATATGAAATGATCTTACTCAAGCATTTTCAAATTCTGGTTGGCTAAATAAAAATAGACGGGAATATCACCCTATGTTTATAGCCAACAAAAATAACATCTTGACTCACAAGTATTAATTACAAGTTCTTAGGCTAGTCTTTTATCAACAAAAAGCTTGCTGGAAATTCACTTTTTTTGTAATTTTCTGAACATATCAGTTGCTGAAATAAATGTAAAGATAGAAGAAAAGTCACAAAGATAACAATCAATACAGATGAGACATAAAGCAATCCTTTATTTCATTCAAATTCACAAAAGAGTCATTTTCTTTACAAAATCTCATCCAAAAAAATTGGACCAAAGTCAAACTTAGACATCCCCGATGGAACATACAAAAGGACCTCTGACAAAAACCCAAAACTGAAATCTAAAAGCTGGATCAGCTTGCCACAAATTGTTGCCCACTCGACTCTGCACAATAGCCTTTTTCAGTCATGAAAATTAATTCACAAACAGACAAGTCTACACATACTATCAAAGATAGATCAACACCTCTAAAAAACAAGTGTCTGAATGATGTGATTCAACCCTGAATATTGTTGTCTACAATAAGACCCTGCTATCATAAAAGAGAATTAGGCTTATGATGAATAATGAATCAATGAAAACTAAATTATATCAACATAAAATCAAAGACAAAACCTTAGCATGCTTCTGCTTCTATYCTCCTCTTGTTCCTCCCTTTTCTTTTGCTTTTAAACAAATTAGAATTGGTTGAAGTAGTTGAACCAACTCATTAGTTAAGTTAATTAAAAGACTCAACTAACTTTAGTTAGGGGGAAGAGTAATAATTATAATAAGGGTTATAAATAAAATAATAACTAGTAGGTGGGACCCCTTGTGACTCCCTTTAGTTCATAATAATCATAACATAACCATTAGTTAAGTAAAACACACATCCTTGTGTCTCCCATCAACATATTCACTTTTGGAAAATTTAGCTCATGAAATTTGAAACTATTTTCAAAAATATTACTCATATATCCAAAATAAAATTGTTGTCCAAAATTTTGTGAAGTTAACTGTCATTAACAATGATAAAATAAAACTTTAAAAACCATGTTTCCCAGTCTGCGATGCAACCCATTCCTTGATTGTTGTTGTCGCCTCTTAATTATTTGAATTTGCCTTTGGCTATGGAGAGCTTTTATGCCTAATCTCGTTGATCATGTGGGCACAATCGTCCCTCAAATGCATTCGGGAAGACACAGATTTGTCAGGGCGATTGGAGGGTGAGGAAGGGGCAGCAGTGGATTTTCCTCTATCAATGGCATGGTGGGCTACAGTTTTCAATCTCTTTCTATCATGGGAGGATTTCCCTGGTGAGTGATAAGGGGCATCTTGGACAATGGGGTTCATAGGAGAAGGAGCAGGCAAGGACAAGTTGGGCCAGCCACGATGTTGGGAGACTATTGGGTGGACAATCTCCCACCAGCCATCATTTTCAGGAACCTCAGGTTGCAATGAGACATGAGGAGGTATGGGGATACCGAGGGCTTGTGGGGCTTGAAAAGGAGGCCTTTCAGGCCTAGGTTGGACTACTCCCTGCCCAATCCAATTGAAAAATCCGGCATGAAACAATTGGCCAAGCTCTTGTGAATCAACATCAAAATGTATGGAGAACATGGGCCTTCTTGGGCCTCGGTTCCAATTACCTCTACCTCTATTTCCTCAGCCATGGCTACCTCGACTGGAAAAACTCATCCTGCATGCATGATTGATTAGCAAATAGTCTTTTAAATAACCATACATGACAACTCTTAAAAATATGAAATAGATTTGGCTCAGCAATGTATCATACTCATGCAATCCAATCCATACAAATTGTTTTACTGTTAATCAATGAGTAGGGGGTTAAAAGGGTTCTGGGATATGAGAGGGGTTTGTATTGAGAGAAACATGATGCAGTGAGGGGGAAGAGAACATGGCTACTTCTCAATGACAACAACAATCAATTGCAAAGAAAACCAATTAAACATCCATGTAATCCACACAAGACACTACCACCTTCAACTATTTTAACACCAAGATTCTCTTGACTGTAATCAATCTCAGAACAGGGAATGAAAAAAAAATGAATATGGGAAGGTGATGGGTTCTATAATTAGCGAAAAATGAAATAATGGAAGGGGAGAAGAATGATTATTGTTCATGAAATTAATTAAGTGATCCAAAAAACATTCTGCAAAAAGAGAGGCACCAACCAACAATCATTGTGACCAAATAACAATTATTGTGTATTTAACTAGTTCACTGTTCATAATCAAATATCCAACATAGTGTCATCACCAGATAGTATGCATTTCACACAATCTGTAAAGAGGATTTTGTTCCTTTCTTTGCATCTTATAACAATTTCCAAACAGTAACCATTCAACTCTATTAACCATCAAAATCAACCATTTCCCATACATTACTTCAATCAACAAATATCCTCAAATTCATGTTTCCAAAATTAACAATGAATTCACAGTATCACTACAATCATGTTTGTCATTTTAAATGCAATGATATTCATTAAACATACATAAGCAGTAACCAAATAATCAAGATCAAATTGTCAAAACCCGAATTGACAATTAAACACACAACAACCATCATTCCAACACAAGCTATGTGCCGAATAATTCAATCATGCAAGTGTAACTCCATCATTGTGCAAGCCCAATTTAATGTGACTCTAAAAAGCTGGGCCACCCATCCAACATGACGAGGTATCAACAACAAGCTTGTCTCAACAAATGATCGGGCTGTAACAAAACATGCTTAAAACCATGTTGGTATCCCTGAGTGTGAACACCCAAGCTATCCATATCATACACAGTGCACAGTCACCAAAACACTACGATGCAATATCTCCATTTAACAAAATTAAACACACAGTCACAGTAATAACTCAATCCATCGTGTTGAGTCATAGATAACACAGTATTACTTCGATTTAGTCCAACTGTAATCAACTATGTTGTGCAAACTCAGGCTTATACAATCGAACAATCATAAGGATACAGTGGATATAGTTTCTATAGTCATCCAGTTCAATAATCATTCGGCCCCAAAGAAAACCACATTTACTAGGACCATTATTTCATTATGCAAAAACACCATACACACAACGCGACATGCGTGAGAAACATCAAGCATTTGTAACCAATGCCAACTAAACATCCAAACAATCCTTAGTGCAAAATACCAATGATTGTGTATCAACCAACCAATTCATCACCGTCGTAAAATCAATTGACCTAACAAGTTGTGACAACCATGCATACCCACGCACCAATTCGAATTGGGGCAGTGGCCCTCTCCATTAAAAAATACTGAGTTATTAATCATAAGGAGAGTGATTGTGTAATTTGAAAGTGCAATCGGAAATGTATGGTTTACCACTGTTATAACAGAAGCAGTGACTATATACCAACTAACATGACTGTCACATGACCAACTGGGCGAGCCTGTGCTCAAATTAGTTGACAATTATACAACCATCCAACAATAACCAAGTTGTAAACCCAACAGGCTAGGCTGGTCTTCTCTATCAATCTTCAGACTGGAGGGATAAGGTTTGTTCTGTAGCCAACGTGGGGAGAGCAGAGCCACTCCTTGTAATGGTGAAAACTCTGAGGCCAACGGTGCATACACAGAAAGAACCATGACTCATTCGTGGACAAGTACAAATCCATGACAAGGGGCCATAAATGAAGGGAGAGGGCTCTAATTCGGCCTGGCAATGTTATTTAACACACGCAGGGTATAACCCTTGTGCTCTTCGGTCAAACAGCCATAGCACAGAACAAGAAAACACATTTCATGACCCTTATTGGTGAACAGGAAAACCCATTTCATGACCCTTAGTGGTGAAATCAGCTAATGTCGAAGTGAACAAAACACAGTGATGCAGAATGCCTTCAACCATTAAACCCATAAAAGACAAAAACTGGATTTAGTGACAATGCGTGAAGATAGCTAACCACCCAAGACCAAACAAAAACCCTCCACTTAAACCATCAAGGATAACAGAGAGCTACCACCTAGGATGACCAATAACTTCTATGAATTCAATATTGTTGCAAGAAAAAACATTCATTTCAAGAACACAATTTTACACAATTGCAATACTTAGGAAAACACAAACCAATACACTTGAGCCAATAATCATTTCATAACCAGAGCAAAGTCACAAATGGCCAAAAAAAGACATACCTGTAATCGAATCCCTTAAAATGCGAGTTAGCCGAGCGGTTCCTCTCTGCTAAGAAATCGGAGCATAACCACAGTAGCAATATCGAACAATAGCCCGACTAGGGTGGCGGCTAACGGGAGGAGTAAAGGTGACTGTTAGGCGGAAATATTGTCGTTTAATTCCATTGTAGTTGTTGGAGATGCCTCTGTTTTTCTAGCCCATCACAAATTTCATTTTTAATGCTTTAAATCTAAAAATGGTTTTCATTTTTCCCTCTGAGATATCGAGATCTCTGAAGCTTTATCACGCAAGCAGCGATGATTATTCTACTCTCGAAACAAGTCATACCTTTCATAAAAATGTTTCCTCTTTTTGTTCTACTTCGRGATCTTGGAGGTCRGATACTATAACTCATGTAATTCACACATCCCGAGTCACGAAACGRMRAAATCATTTTAACTTTTCACTCAAGACGGTAACGAGGGTAAATTTTTCCCTAACTCATGATTGAAYGTCGTCAGGGTTTCGCGCCTCGRCGTTCGCCAAACCCAAAAATTTATTGTCATAGCCCCGATAGCCGAGAACACGAGGTCCTTATTTGAGTAAATCATGTCAAGGTTAAGGGTAAAAGCTAAACCATGGTAAGAGATTCTCTCGGCATTTCACCACTCGGCGTTGTCCTTTTCGAAAATTTCACCGTCTAAACCTCGACTCACGAAATCATGATGCRKTTATAACGTAATTAATTGATCGTTTAATCCAAGATTATCTTTTTTTTTTAATTAAGTCATGTTGCTGCGATCTCGCGGTTTCGCAACTCGRCATATAATTCTCCTAGGAACTTATCTTCGAAGCTCTGAGTCACGATATGGCGAATATAATAATTATAAAATTAATCGATCCCCAAATCACGATTACCTTTTTATTAATCAAATCGATCTTCGCAGTCTCAGATGTTAGAAATTCAAAGTGTTAAAACAGAATCCCCGATATAACGAGTACCGAAACATTGTTAACAGCGGTAAAACCAGGTTAGTTAAGATGAATCAATGAATATCCTGTGCTTTGATGTCTGCACGATTCATGAGGTATCATTTTTCCTCCATACTCCAACTAAGATTTTGAAACCGCCAAAATTTATGACATTAATGAGGAAATAGGGTAAATCTATGAATATAAGATCAGATTTTTATGGCAAAATTTATTTCTAAATATGATTTGACAGACTTGTTTTGAAAGGTATCGAGTTTTCAAATATATATAAGAGCTGGGTTTTATTATAACAAATGCATTTCATATTACGCAGAGCATATTATATCTGAGTAAACTGACTTCTGTATGTATACGCAGTTCTATCGCAGAAGAGCTAAAATGCAAGCTTCAGCCATGGCTCCACGAAAATCATCAAAGGTGAATGTTGAGGTTTCAGGACAAGGCTCAGACAATGTCTCCGATACTTCACCCCGAAGTATCAACTCGGTCCCTAAATAGTCATATGTTTCAGATATTCTGCAATCAGAATTGGTGGATTATTCCGACGACTCCGATGACAACGAAAGAGATGATATAACCACCAAGTACAAAATAGTTGTCCAATCCAGAATGCACAGAGTAGCAGCTTGGCCATGGTTGCTTCCATATTATGACATGGTCTGAAGGGCGTTGCATCATGTGGACATACTGACCAGGACTATCATGAACGAGCAGAAAGTCACCATCGGGACTTTCAGGCTGGAACATCTGCAATCCATGTATAAGCTGCCCGCGACGTCCGACCACATATATGGCGCTGAGTTTTTGGACGAGTTCAAGGAGAAGGAATGCATACAATATGATAAAACCATGTCCAGTTTGATAAAGGATTGGGTTTTGAACACCACGAAGTTCAGAGCTGATAGCCATGGCATATATTCAATCGCTTCTTTAGAACCGCAATACAAATATGTGGCCATGATGACATGCCGGTTATATGGGAAAGAGGACACATTGCACTTTTTCCTTGTGTGGGTGCCTCTAATGTTTCAGGTCACCGAAGGCAGTTCCTTTAACTGGGCAAAGATGCTTTCGGATAGCTTGACCAATCGGGTCACAAATTATCGGGAGCAAAAGGAGAACGGGAAGGCGTCGTCATTCTTCATGTCCACATACATTATGGACGTAATTTGTTCTATGACACCATTTCCATTAATGAGCTGGAGTTGGACTCCGACCGAAGATGAACCCATACATATATATCATGCAAAATTATGGGAAAATAAAGCGAAAAATTTTGCATATGGAATTTTTAACTGGGTGATGGTGCCCCTGCATGTCGTCATTTTTGGTCACCCGCCACCCCGGATCTCGGACAGCATAGTAACAAATCTGAGCAGCATAGCAGACTGGTATGTAGAAGCAGAATTTTCATACCTCAGAGTTTTCGGAGCTTCTGTTCCACCACACGCGCTGCCATTGTTCATTCCCGACAAGCTGGATTGTCGCGAGGTCGCACGAAAAACGGTAATTGGTTGTGTAAGCAAAGAACTTAAAAGGTACTCGAAGAAGGTATGGTCGTATTTTCCTATTCATTTGAATTCTTATTCTTCATTAGATTTCGGGCATGCCAAAGCCGAGGCCGCATCCCTGGAAGACCTAAATTTGGTCTCCATCGAATACAAGAAGCATGATTCGCAGAGGGTCGTGAGCAACCATTTGGCAAATTGCAGGCTCAAGAGATTTGAGCATGAGAATTCACCCTCAGATGACATTTTCCAAGGAGCAAGGTCCTATGAGGAGATTCTA
>JASDQU010028878.1:35931-52834 GCA_032191745.1 Picea mariana
GTTGTATCAGCATGCTATAACAACATAAAAAAAAAATTGTATCAGCACGCTGTAACAACGAAAATTTTCGTTGTATTTTATTCGTCTACAAATTTTTATTTTTATTTTCCTCACTATGTTTATTTGCAGGTCAAAGGATGGATGCAAAGACATTCATTCCTGAAATCAAAATAATTCCTATTTTTTGATCCTTGTGATCGCACGAAGCGCGGAGGAGAGCATACTTATTCTAGGTAAAACAAAAACTGAAAATTAAAACCTGCCTACTCTATGCTAAATGGAATTAGAAAGTAGTTACGTGTAGGCGAATTTCTAGTGGAGCCAAGCACGCAACAGTAACAACAATATGTTCAGTGGTAATTTTTCAAAAGAATAATGGAAATATTCGAGAGTGAATGAATCTAGTTGTTGTGACTGCAAAATTTCTAAATAAAAATTTAAAAATGGAGCTAATCGAGTACTTACCTAGAACCATTGCTCGATAATGCTTTCATAGGCACATTTTTCCTCGCTCGGATCTTGCTGCAACTCCTCATTGTCCTCCTCAAGTTCCTCAGATGTTGATTCCTCGTTCGTTTCTGGAGGAGCATTTAAGTTCATGGCTGTTGTCAAGATCTCTTCTTCCTGAGAAGAAGAAATCCCAGTTTTCGCCAGGAGCTGAGCAAACTATTCCAAGCTGACACTCATGGTTAAATCATATTGCAAAAGGGGTTCTTACAGCACCCAAATCAAAAAAAAAAAAAAATGAAAATCATACTTGTTGAAACACATGAAAACCTCTTCACAGTTGCAAAAATCAAGCACACTTGTTGAAATTGAAATTCACACTCTAGTTACATTTGCAAGAAAATCAAACTAAACTTCAATTCATCGTGCTTCCCCGGCAGCGGCGCCAAAATGTTAGGTGGAAATATTGTCGTTTAATTTCATTGTAGTACTGCCTAACTATTTAATTTGTCAATCCGAGGTTCATAGGCTTACGAAGCACACACACTATATATGCAGGACTGAAGTAGAACTAATCTAATCTAATTTTCTGAAATAAAATTAATCTAGGAAAGCATTGAAAGACTAACTATGAAAGCAGTAAATTAATCTAGGAAAGCAATACAACATGTGAAGAGTTGAATGACAAAAGACATATGTGAGCTCACACAATATATCAATCTCAAATTATATTACAAGAGTCAAATGACAAAGCATGAAAGAATAACAAAGCTAAGAATCCCCTTCTCCTAATACAAGACCAAATTATGAATTACATGATCTCTAACTCTCAAGTTAATCTCCCAATTATGAATAACATGATCCCCCTCATGAAGAGAGAACACTCTCTTATATACATGAGAGTCTTGAAGAGTGTCATAATTACAGATCCACTATTCTCTCAACCATTCTCAACTACTTTCCTATTATTAAAAGATATGATCCCTTCAAATCCTCCACACATCTCTCACATATTTTAAATAAGATATGCCATGATTGTTCCCAAATAATCTTCAAATCTTCAAAGCTTGAAGATGAAATTCGAATTTGAGGCTAGGTGGTAATATTTGACTTTTTTAAAATCTTCACATATGCCTGCACACATCATCAAACTCATCCAACCTTGATATATAATGAAAATATGTTATTTTTTTAATATTTAATCACAAGTTCACTTATAATACTAAAATGAATACAATGGAAAATAATAAGGAGAAACTCAAGTATCATTATGGAAATAGTACGATGGAAGGTTAATGGGATGATGAAATGTAAGGAATAGTGAAGGAAAAAGAGGATATACATGTGACATTTCTGAGGCCCAACAGTGACGTGCAATAAATGCATATTGCCTCCACTTACATTTTATTAATTCAACAGTACATGCCAATGAGTTCTTCATTAACACCATCAATCAACCCATGTATCGAAACCATCACCACATTAAAATCCAATAGCACGACCACCATATTCATTTCACATCATATAACTCAAACAAAATCGCATAACCCTTAACGTCCATTACCTTGTCAAATGAGCCACCAACATCCGATTTATCCAAAGATTCCATATGTACATCGACCACATAACTCAATTAAATTGCATGGCCATTAAATTGCTAGGTATAATTTAACATAACCATTAAGTCTTTCATGCATATAGTATAGTATATAGGTTAGTTTAAATTCTTCACCTTTGCAACTGTTGCATTGTTCCCTATTTCCTTCCAATTGTTTATATGTGGTATAATAAAATTGCAGAGTTAGATCCCCTTTTACTTTGCATTTGTTACAGTAATTATGCCTTTCTTCAAACTACCTTTTATGTGTTTTCACTAACATGTTTGTTGTGTAAGTGCGATAAGAACAGGTGACAATGATATCAATGAATAGCATAGGTCGTAATAACATAAGAAACCAACATTTCATAAGCTCAAACCATAGTCAATAACAAACGATCTCATCAACCATGTAATCCTTGTTGCGCATCACCACAACATAAAAAATGAGCAGATCTGATCTTCAATAGTTCAAGGGGGTCCCACCTACTAGTATTATTTAGCTTTTATAATAATAGGCTTTAGCAACACTTTGTGGGCAAAACTTCATTGACAAATTTAATTGTCAACAATACCAAGACCCATATTGACTTGATCTTGGCCCTGGAGGGCCCATCCTTCTTCTTCATCACCTCCATTATGTCAGCAGTAGCAACATCCATCCCATCGGCCTGGTTCTGAAGTAGAAATGGGTCTTTCTCTATGAGGTAATGAGTCAGGGTATCATGGTATGTGTCACTCTAATTCTCAAATCATTTGAATATGTGCATTTAATTCTCTTTTTCTTCATGATGTTTGTTAGGTGTTTTATATGTACTAAAAAAGACACTAAACTACCCTCAATTAAATTGTCAACCCGGGGTAAGTAAACTTAGAGTTGTAGAAAAATATATGCCAAAGGTAGAAGGTTGGTAGGATTGTAGACTAACTAAGAAAAGCAGCTATCTAGGGCTAATCTACTCAAGCAAACCTATCTAATGAACAAACCCTACTAGGCAAAATGAAAACTAGGTAAACTAAGTACCTTTGGGCCAAGGACTGAGGGATAGTTCCTAAGAAAACAAATGAAAACTCTATGTAAAGCAAACTGGTTCATGACAATAAGCAAAGGTAAACTACTAAGCATAAATGATGAAAGC
Source organism: Picea mariana (assembly GCA_032191745.1). NCBI lineage: Eukaryota > Viridiplantae > Streptophyta > Pinopsida > Pinales > Pinaceae > Picea > Picea mariana. The sequence continues at coordinate 39,115 of JASDQU010028878.1, forward strand.
GAACTACCTTTAAATTGCCAACCTACATTCAATGAGAAACTATCCTATGAAAGAAAATAAATAAGCAAATAAACAAAAACACCTATCTAACCTATTAAATCAAATAGCCAAGCAAGCAAAAGCACCTAACTAACCTATTAAAGCAAATAGACAAGCAAGCAAAAGCATAAAGCAAAAGACAAGTAAGCAAAGACTTCTCATTGAACAACCACTTAGCCTAAGAGGCAAGTGAACTAAATGCCTAATGCAAAACTATTTCTCTTGCATGAAAGGAAATTTAAATGCTCGATGCAATGCATGAAGGGAAATCTAGTCTATTGAAAGCAAGAAAGACTAACAACTAAACTTATGAAAACAAGAAACTATCTCTTCTAATCTACGAAAGCAAGAAACTAACTTTAACCTATGAAACACTCAAATGTAATGTCGGTGGTTGTGTGAATGCCTTCGGTGGTGACGGATGATATCTCGATGACACTTGACAACAAAGGATAGTTCTAATGGTATAAGCTCAATACTAATTTCAATGGCAAAATGAAAGGTGTGAAGTAAACAGTCCAATGAAAACTTAGTCATGATAAAAGTAATGTTAAATACCCTACATATTCATGTATAAACCATCAACATCATGATGAGATCATCATTATCTAATTAAAAAATTCAATTGCATCTTAATCTATGAAAGGAAATTGTGTGAAAGGAAACTATACTATGTCTAGTTTAATCATTCAAGCTATGATAAGAAAATGACTGAAAACAGAAATTAAAAACATGATATTAAAAAGTGAATTGACAATTACATTTAACCAATAACTAAGCAAGTGAAATCTATCTAAAACTGAAGTAAGCAAGATATGATTCAAAAACTGGAAGCAAATCTATCCATCCATCAATCTTTGTCAGAAGAAACTCAGATTAAAACTATGCTCTATTCTAATTAAAAATATGTTCTAAGCTTGACTGTAAAAATATAAAAGAAAGTACAATCTAACATCTAATTGCATGCGAGATTAGTATAGTGAGAGAGAGAGAGACTTTTTAATTGCACACGGAATTAGTAAAGAGACTTAGAGACTTACAAGCCTTTTCTAATCTATAAAATCAACACATACTATCACAAATCATCATCTAACCTGTAAAAATAAATAAAACAGTAAGCTACAACAAGCTAATTAATTAAATAAAAATATACATGCACAGGAAAATGAAAAGACAACTTAAATTAGAAAAATGCAAAATAGACATGAAGACAGTTACCAGACTGCTAGTGGGCCCCCCAGCAAGTCGTGGTCACTCTCTAAAAGCACACCATGACCTCAGTAGGCCAAATTCACCATAAAAATCCAAAAACGCAATTTTGGCACTATTCTGGCAATGTAAAACTAGAAACAGAGCAAAATCGTTTTTCTGGCAATTCTAATACTTATGCTACTTGGTTAACAATCTAATGATCATCCTATTGGTATTTATAAGCTTACAACCCAGGTGGTCGACCACAGGAGGGTCAAACCAGCTCTAAATTCGGAAAATTACATTAAATGCATCCATAACTAACAAAACAGAGGAACCCAATAAGCACCCTCTTTGGACAACTGAAATCGAGTTGTCTTGAGCTTAGTCGCTGGAGGGGGCGATGACAAACAAAACCATGTGCTCGATTTGTCTGCCATTGGCCGCCAATACCATAACTTCCAACTTGCCTTGTGTTTTTGTGCAATACTGGGTGCCGGAACGAGTGTCGGATCAAGTACCGGAACGAGTGCTGGATCAAGTGTCGGACCAAGAAACATTGTGCGTTTTGCCCTGTAACAGCAGAAAAACACGAATTAACTCTTGGAAACCATAAAATATGATAAATTAAACTTGATTGAATCACAAAACATGAATTATATGTACCTCATGCCGATTATATCATTTTACCATAAAATTCTTCAAAAAGCTCCTTTGAAAGATAAAAATGCATATGTACATATGGAAAAAAGTGTATAATAACATCATGAAGATGATCATATCTCGGGCCCAACAATGTTTTCTTAGACATTATGCCTTTTAACTTGTCCATACCTGGGGGGATGACAAATTTCCCTAACAGGTTGGCTCCCTTATGAGTGAGTTGCCACTGGATGGGTTTATGAAAGGTCATCGTCCATTCCTTCCATACTTATCACTTTTCATCATATTCCCTCTCATCTATCCCCTACATTGGTTCAGGCATTGGGTTTTCCAAGATATTAAGGGTTGTACTTTGTCTTGTGGGAAGAAGGGGCTAAAGGCCTAGAGGGTAAAAGTATCTGGCAAAAGTTAAAATCCAAATATCAAACCTTGAGATGCTCCACCCAGTGATCCCCAAGAAAGAAATAAAAGGCTTCTCAACAAGAAAAAGGGGGGACCCATAAATAAAATAAAACACTTAAGACCTAGTTGGTAGATAGGGGGTCTCATCACGAGCCATCCTATTAGTTCCATGGGAATGTAGCGGTATGACACTACTATCCATCTGGTCACCACGCCAAGGTAGTGGCTCTTGGTGGCATAGCCAAGAGAAAGGGGGTCTCATCATGAGCCTTCTCATCTTCGTGAAATGTTTGTGGGTAACGTTGCCATCACTAGTCACCATGCTAGGGTAGTGTCCCCCAGTTATTCTCTTGAAATAAAAAAACAATAAGACAAAGAGTAAAAAGGCATTAAATGGGATAGGAAACAATTGCATCCATGAAAAGGTGAAACTCACCCTCTTCAAAGGCACCCACAGGTAAGACCTACATTTCCTTGTCATCATTGCACCCCTTTCTCAAGCATCGCCCACACCACCTCATGCACTTACATGACCTAGATTGATCTTCACCTAGAAACACCCCACACCTAAGGAGAATTGTCCCAATAGTACGTCCTGAAACCCTCTCCAAACCTTTCTTGTAGAATAACATAACATCTTTGAGCACTTGTCTGGGAAAAGGGGGTTTTATGCACATCTTTGGTAAATTGGTTATTATATGTGATTGAAATTGCTATGATCTCTGTGACTTATGATCCCATGGAGGGCATACTTTTTGTTGCTTCAGGACCATGCCCGACGGACAGGTACATATGGGGAGATGATTATCTCAGAGCTCCATAGGGCTCAAATCCCACCAGATGGATGTTGATACCCCAGCCAGGGGTAGCAAGATACTGAAGGCTTGCACTAGAGAAAAGGCAAGATGTTCCACCAAAGGCACTTTGGCAGGTGATTAGAATCTGGACCAGGGGTCAAATTTTAGCCCAAAACTCAAAGTGTTCAGAATCACTTCAAAATAGACAGGTGCGTAGGCCTCATCCTCACGAACCCAACGCACTTTGAATGGGTTCAAACAGACATCAGATGAGTGAGATAAAACAGAGAAAAAAATTGTTGACTGTATAGTACGTACATGCTGACGTGGAAAGGTACGAATCACACGTGGTAGGTGACATGGAATGATGCTAACGTGGCAAGATGTTGAGTTGGAAGTTGGCTGACAGGACACATGGGTGAATTATGGTTTGACACGTGGCAACGTTTTGGGCAAATTGTTTGATGCCACGTGGCCCAGGCATGGGCTACCACGTGGCACCCTGTTATAGGTTATGGTGTTTAAAATGTTTATGGATTCAATGGGGTTTGAACCCCAGACATCCCCCACTAAATGAAAATCTTTAGAAAAGGTTTCCCTGCCAACGCACCAAATTTAGTTCTTGTTATATGAACCTTTTAATATTCATTTAAAGTGGCAAGAGTTGAAGTTTGGGGGGCTAAGCCCTCGGTTACATGCGTGAACCACATGACCCTAACTCACAAAGTATTGTGCACATTTTTAAAATGGTCCTCCAACCCACACGCCCCACCACTTGTCAAGCGCTCATGTCATTTGGCAACAGAGCCCCATTTTCGCGCTGGGACGTGGCCATATGGCCCCCCATCCGCCCAACACCTCTACCTTTGGGGGCTCTAATTTTGCTAACGGTGCAACAATTTGGCACATTTTGCGGGCATGCACACGTGTGCTGGGTTTAGTCATGGGAAACACCCAGAATCCAGGTTACTCACACAGGAGTGTGTTTTGGCGAACCAGAGACAGCAAGCTTGAAGGAGAAAAATGGCAGGAGGCCTATCTTTCTCATTTTTTGGCCAAATGAGGTGCCGAAAAAGCCCAGCTAGGGGATTTTTGATGTTCTAAATCCATTGGTACTATTTTCAAAGCCATTCGGATAATTCTTATGCAAGTTTTTCCACTTTAAAGTTTCAGGGAGCTTCAGGGAGCTTAGGGCCACCATTGAAGGAGGCCATGCTCAGATGAGCCCAAGTCTATTTTCTATGACTGAATAGTCATTTTTGACTAATTGTTATGCTATGAACACATTGGGACAGGTTTCAGAGGCATTTGAGGACTTTTACAGGTTTTTTTCCATAAGAAAGCTCGGGGAAGCTCAAGGCCACATGTAGAAGAGGTCATGCCCAGATGAGCCATGGTCTATTTTCAGAGTTCTATTAGTCATTTTTTGGGTTTTTATGTATTCTGAACCCAATGGTATAGTCATTAAATCCATTGGATTTGAGAATCATATTATGAAATAATCTTTGGCAAACTAATCCCAGAGAGGCTAGTCCATTGATGGAGGCTCAAGGAGATGTAGCCCAGTTGGGCGTGAACTCCTTTATCATATTGTTATTGTTGTGAGTGTTTGTTGGTTATTATTTGCTGCAAGTTAATTTTTTTCTTGTATCTTTAATAGCATATTCAACCTTTAAAGAACCTCAGACATAAACACATAAAAGAAGCCTAAACTTGACACATAAAACCTTTTGCACAACTAAGACATTGAGCAAGGTCCTGAAGTTTATTTTAATGGAGTAGAGGGTGCTTGCATAGAAAAAAAATTCAGCCCCCTATTTTCATATCAGTAGGCTTGGACCCAAGGGGGTCTTTCCCTCCCACCATGACGTTGTCCCTTGAAGGCCCTTGACGTCATCATTCAGAGCCTTGATGTCACCCAGTTGAGGTATCCAACATGACGACGGCTTTGGTTAGCACGTGTGGTAGTTCCTGAGAGGTTTTAAGCCTCAAAGTTTCACTTTGGAGGCCTGGAGTTCCAAAAATGAGGCTAATGTCACGCTAGGAGAGGCATGTCATCACCCTAAAAGATGAATTTAGGGTTTTATTTGTCAATTTTATGTAAAAATGGATTTTTCATGTAAACTAACCATGTTGGCCTTTTTTGACCTAAAATGTAATTAAAGGTCATTTGTATTGTATAAATAAGAGATCAAACTCTCATTTTTATTCATCATCTTTCACTCACACAAGTGTGAGGTCAGAAATCTGGCCTCTTTTAAGGCTTATTGGATGAAATAGTGGTTCACAACTCATGGAGGGAGCTTTTATTGATGATTTTTTGCATTTTCATGGTGGAAAGTCTTGAACTAGGGCTTGTGACTAGATTATTCTTGGTGAATGTAAGTAGATATATACAATCATTCTTTCTTTGAATGGTTATGGTATCTTTTACTTTTCATTTATGATATTATGAAATTGCTAGTGTGAAACCCTAGGAGAAAAGCACATGTTATTGTCCTTCTCTCAATAGTTATCCACCTACTTGATTTTGCTAGAAGACACCTTCATTGAAGCATATTCTAGAGCTCTACTTTAGTAGAACTCTAGTACCTTTGCTTCATTAATATTTTATTTAATTCAATCTTAACCTAAAGAAGAAGGAAAACTGCTAGGGCCTAGGGTTACCTACTTCCTAGTAGTCGTTTTCCTTCTAGGGTTTTCGATGATTGAGGCCTTAGGTTACTAACACCTTAACCATCCTCCCTCATGTCTTTAGTTCACTTATTATCATTCATTTCCCCTAATATTTTTTCTACAAAAGTGACTCCATTTACCCTTAAGGCACTAGTTCACACCTTACATTTGATTGATTGGTGAAAACAACCTTTAAACCATCTACTTCAAAGTCTTTGATAAACATTCCTAACCTTAGATTAGACTAATTTACTAACTATCTTGTTTTTGTTACAAAAGAAAGCTACAACCATATATGACAGCAGTAAAAGATTCTAAAATAAAGTGCTAAAGCTGATTTTACATTGCCTTCTTTGCTTCTGACAAATACTAGCATATTGTCAATTTTAGGTTATCATTTTTGGTCATTGTTGAAGCTTGTTTAAGGCATAATTGTGAAGCTATCATTATATATACATTTATGTTATAAATATTTATGTTGCTTCATCTTTTATATCAGCTCATGATTTTATTCAAAGTCCATGGTTTTATGAAGCACTAATATCAATTGGTACTTGCAAACAATGTTTTTCTTGTTGTCATGTTCTTTGTAGGTACACTTAAGCAAATCTTTGCTTCATCTTATTAAAACCTTTGGGACTTTCTGATCAGAGTGAATTGTGAGAGGGGAATAACTTTCTTGATACTATTACCTTCTCCACATCAAACCCCCAGGTCACCAGGGACGTCTCCCCTAGGATTTTACCCCTAAAGTGAAATAGGTGTTTTATTTAGGTGACAGTGATAGGAAAACCTCCTGTTACGCCAATTTATTGTTCACTTGTCTTTGGCTTTTGGGAAAGCACAAATTGTGAAACAAGAAGTCTATTGTCCATCTCCTCAACATCTTCCACAACTTATGTTTACCAAAATGAAGTTGTAGGATAACTTGCCCAACTTCTATCCCTCAAAACGAAGGGCCCAACAGGCTCCGACCACAATCCTTGACTCACCCCGAGTCAAGTATTCGGCGCTTCCGTGGTCTATGGGTTGGCTTGTTGTTTTTCCTTGCCTTCTGGTTCCAGGTTGCTTCCATTTCCAGCTTGAATTGTTGTTGCTTTATCTTCTTCAATCGAAGGGCCCAACTAGGGTACTAGTTCTAGGGATATTTTCCTAACTTCTTGAAAGTTGTCCACTTTGTCCTGCCACTTTCTAGCAAGTAGTGAAGCTTCAACAACAAATTGTTGGGTGGTGTATGTGATGCATTCTTTTTTCTTGGATGAAACTAGAGAGTTCCATTCTAAATCAGCTATGGTGTCCACTTGATGCATCTGTAGATAAGTTGTCTGGAATACCGATCGAAACTCTCGTAGTTCTTTCTTAGCCACAATTTGAGCTTCATATAATGCATTGAGATCATTGTCCTCCTATTGGATCTTGTCAAATTTCTCTTGTTGTTCCAGCGGATCCAGGGCATTGGTTGCTTCTTCGTTGAGTGATTGGATCTTCACAGACAAGTCCTCCAATGTTTGGTTGTGCCTTGAAATTATTCCCATCCAATCGCTAACCTCTCTGAAGATTTTTTTTCATTCTCCAATCCTTTTATGCAAGGTTTCTCTTGTGTTGTTTCCTTCCAAAACGATTTTATCAATTTTCTCTTGTAGCTTCCTAGTTTGAAGCTCGGCTTCTCGCTTACTGTCCTGCAACTGTACTTCAATATATTATGCGCATTATGCCAGCTCTGACCAGGATACTTGAAGTAATTCGATCTACTCTATAGGCTCAATTGTTGCACTGGATGCTGATAGCTGAGGCGTTGTCTTTCTAATCGTTGTCCAGGCCTCTGTGAGTTTTCCCTTTACCTTTTCTACATTCTACTCTGCCTGAATCTTTGAATATTCTTCCTACATTTGTTTTGCTTGCGTGGGGAGTCCTTCTTGTTTCCATAACTCAGTTTATCGTTCGTCCTGTTGGATCCTCTACTCCAATTACTCAGTCAAAGCTCTGATTATACCCACCAGTTGCATTGTCGACAACTGAGCGAGATTTCCAAATGAAGAAGTGGCATCCAGGGGTAATCAGACTTGTAGTGGCAGTCCACTATCCATCGAATGTTCAGAGGGTGTCTCCACCTCTTCTTCCCTTGGGGATGGACCTTGCATTTGATGTGCAAGTATAGTCTTTAAAGCCATTGGAAGTAGAGGGAGAACCTTTTTCTTTGCCAGGAAAATTTGTAATAGTTCAGCACATTGTTGTGGATTCTGGAGTACTAGCTATGGTTGTTCCTTCAGGGATGTTGCACTCTTCCCTGATGTTGTTTGGGGTTCTATCTAAATCGGTTGTGCTCCTATCCCTATTTGTAACGAAAATTATGGAGTTTCGCTCCTGATGATGAGAATCTCAACATTGATTGTTGAGAGAGGACTCTGGGTGCTTGGAACTTACAGTATTGGAGCAAGTGGTGAAATTTCGGGTTACTAACTCTCTGTTAAAGGCATAGTGACTGGAATGGGTACCGACGGAGCGAGTTTTTGGCTCAAGGATTTGGTATTCAAGGTAGTGGGTTCTTCTACATTCCTAGAAGGGTTAGGGAGATCCAGCTGCATAGGCTCGGGCGAAGTGGGTTGAGATGGAACGGTGGTGTCTTGCGGTGGAAATGGGGCTTGTGGTGGTGATGGAGCTTGCTCAGTGGTGACAGTTTTGTAGGTAGTGGCATCTAGCTCGGGATCATCTGTGATGTTAATCACAGTTTGGGCAGCGCGAGTGGTGAACCTGGTACAAGGTAGAGTCGAGGATATCGACTGTGGGTTCATCACTTTAGTGAGTTCAACAGTTCATGTGGTATGTACAACCATTGAGTTGCATTGATAAGCTAGTCGTACCACTTCAAGAACACAAGATTGTTGAACTCCATATTCTTTGAGTCCAACCTTGATTGTCAGGGCTCAAACATCTTGGCTAGGAGACCCTTATATGCAGGTGACAATTGTCTTCTTGATGGTGATGTCCATTTCCACATTGCGACCGTGACTAAAAGGTCGCCATATGTGAAAGTTCCTCCTTTCTCCTGAGCTTTTTCACACACAACTAGGAGTTCCTATAGTAGGTAGTTGCACCAATTGAACACAACACCATTTACGCAAAAGTTTGCAATGGAAAGAGCATATAAGGTGTTGAAATTACTAAGACAACTGAGAGGGGGGGGTGAATCAGTTGTTACTGTGCTTAAACAATTTCAAGTCTATTAAACCATTTTTAATCTTTCATCAAGTGACCATCAATATTATACATCATATGAACAACATAAATAATGAGCATCAATCACACATAAGATCTACACAAAGACATATTTTCATGAGGAAACCCATAAAGGGAGAAAGCCTCTTCTTCTTCGAAATGATAGGCAGTCTTTTAAGTTTTGTACATCATCTATGTTTGAGCACCAACTCAAAGTGAGGCTACTACCTTTGTTTTACAAGCTCCAACTTGTTGAGATCACCAACTCTCTGGTTTCTTTAGCACCAACTCCTTGAGTGTTCTAGCACCGAATGAATGGAAGCACCTACTTCCACTTATACAAGCACCAACTTTCATATAGAAAACTTTGTGTTTTCCCAAGCACCACCCTGCCACCCTTTTTTCTAGCCACAACTAGATGAAAGCTACAACTCCCAATATTCAAGCACCAACTCGAATATCAGAGGACCACAATCCTCCCTAGCACCACCCTACCTCCCTGATTATAAGTAAAATGATTGAATAACCAACAACACAGGTGTTTCAATTCTTACCACTTCTCTTCTGTTCTGCAATTCTTCTATGCTTCTATATGTTCTACAATTTTTCTCTGCTTCAAGTTGTTCTGCAATTATGCTCTTGCTTCTGTCTATTCATCATTTGTTACTCATCTCTAATTTTTATCTCACACTGCGCATATTGTCGGTCTCACACTGCGCATACTATAATTTTTACAGTTCAAATCATTTTTCATTAAGAACAACCAACCATTCACAGTCACTCCATCTTTCTTTTATGCACTTCACACAACTTCAGTTACACCTCGAATACCTAGGTGAACAACGCTTCAACCTCTCAATCACCAACCGTCCAAGAACCATGATTCGGTTCTGCTAACTGAATCGTAACTGAACAGTTAATCATAAAGATCAATATTAGCCCTTCGATCAGATGCTCAAATAACCAACACCGTTGGATTAAATCCACAGGGTCTTGTTTTTATCCCATATGCCCACTGGCTATGACCATGGGCCTAATCAACATGTGTTTCGCATTTTGCATTTCGGCAATCCTGTGTCGAAGGGTCTCGACACTCCAAGTTGCGATCCCCGAAATGGAGCTTACTCTGCTAGCTCCTCCCTCTCACTTGACCACCGACAGTGTCCACAGTCTGTGCCAAAAGGTGCTTCGCAATTTCGCATTTCATCATTCTTGTCGTGAGTGTCCTTGACACCTCCAACTCCCGGTATCCAAAAATCCAAAATGGAGTCAGATCAACGGTCCAMAATCTTGATGATTCGACGGTCCAGATCTTTTTGTGATCTCGCATATCACAATTCCTATCATGAAGGGTCTCGACAATCCAAGTTGCGATCCCCAAAATGGAGCTTAGCAATTAGTTCCTTCCCTTAAGCTTTCGATGATGTGACCTTGTCTATGACCAAGGGCCAGACCTTATCACGATTTCGCATATCGCGAGTTGCAAGGTTAGATCATTTCCTTCCTTTGACTTTCCAGTCAGCGAAAAGTTAATCCCTCGCCACATGTCCCTCTTGGATCAACAATCAAGATCTTATCGCGATTTCACAACTTCACGGGCCTTTGTCATGCCTGATCAACGGTCCATGATATCCCTTTGATCAATGACTCAGATTAAGTCATGGTTTCGCATTTTGCGATTTCATAAGATAGAGCACCTCCTTTATTTGACTTTCCAGTTAGTGAAATGCCAATCGCTCACCATGTGCCCCCTGCATCCAACGTTCCACAACATACCTTGATCCAAAGGTCCATATCAATTCTTGGGATTTCGCATATCACAAGTTCCCACACCATGTTCCGTTGACTCATCCAATGTGTAGTTCAGCGAAATTCTAGTCGCTTACCATGTGTCCTTCTTGAAGATGGATGGTCCTCCTACATTCGGGATTTTGTAGGCCCGCTTCATCTTGCATGTGAAGACCATTCTCCTTCTTATGGATCCAACGAAGGTCGGTCTTCGGGCTCATATCTGACACCTGAGATCTATTTTCTTCTACTGTGTGCTCCTCCTATCTGAATTCAGATCTGACGGTTATCGGGAACTCTGAATGGGATCCAACGATCACTATTGCTCTTCACTATTGATATTTCCATTGTCATGCCATTATCGTTGCGCTACTGATTGTGCTGATCTTCACCATCAATGAAAAACACGCATACTCTACCTCTGTCTGAAAACATGCCAACAATCTCCCCTTTTGGCATTGATGGAAACCCCTTGAAAAACATGCAACTATACCACTGTAGCATCCTTGAAATTACCACACTTTCTCCCCCTTTGACATCAATGTCAAAGAAGAAACACACTCCCCCTGAGTTGTTATGATACATACTCCCCCTGTCAACTATGAGCAGTTTAGAAATACAACAGATATTCAATAAGTACTCCCCCTGACCAGGTGAACAGATTAGACGAAAGAAGTTATAACCCCCAAATTTTGACGAAGATATCTAAAAGGGGTCGCTGCTAACAGTTTAGTAAAGATATCAACTATTTGTTCTATGGAAGGAATATAATTCAGTTGAATGACTCTGTTTGTAACTTGTTCTCTGAGAAAATGGTATTTTATTTGGATATGCTTAGTCTTGGAGTGAAGAACGGGATTCTTGGAGACACTAATGGCACTGGTGTTATCACAGTGAATTGTAATCGGAATAGTATAGTTTACCTTCAAATCTGCAAGAGTTTGAATCATCCACAAATTCTGAGTGCAGCAAGTAGCAGCAGCAATGTACTCTGCTTCTATAATTAATAAGGAAATAGATCCCTGCTTCTTACTAATCCATGCTACCAAAGATTCACCCAAGAAGAAGGCACCTCCACTAGTGCTCTTTCTCTCATCCACACAATTTGCCCAATCTGCATCTAAATAAGCAGTTAACTGAAAATTCTAATTTCTGGGATACCACAGGCCATTATTCATTATTCCCTTCAAGTATTTGAATATCCTTGTGACAGCTACCAAGTGACTTTGTTTAGGAGATGACTGATAACAACCTACCATTCCAACAGCTTGCATTATATCAGGACGGGATGATGTGATGTACAGAAGACTACCTATCATTGATTAGTATGTCCTTTGATCAACATCGGGTGAAATGTCATCTTTATTGAGCTTGCAACCAACCACCATAGGTGTACTTATAGGAGAAGTATCTTCCATCTGAAATTTCTTCAACATCTCTTTCAAATATTTTTCTTGAGAGATAAAAATTCCTACATAACTCTATTTTACTTGTAAGCCAAGAAAATATGAAAATTCTCCTATCATGGACATCTCAAACTCTGTTTGCATAGAGTTAGCAAACCACTGAACAGAGGAATCATTATTACAGCAAAAAATAATGTCATCTACATAAAACAAAACAACTAGTAAATCATTACCTTCAGTTTTTATGTAGAGATTGCTATCAACAATACCTTTCTTGAATCCTTTGTCTTGTAAAAATTTGTTCAGTCTATAATACCAAGCTCTTGGTGCTTGTTTTAGTCCATATAAATCCTTCTTCAGCTTGCAGACATAATCAGGGTTATCTGTCAATGAGAATCCTTCAAGTTGCTCCATATATACTTCTTCCTCTAGATCTCCATTAAGAAATGTTGATTTAACATCCATCTGATACACTTTAAAGTTCTTATGACATGAATATGCAAGAAACATTTTGATGGCTTCCAATCTTTCCACTGGTGAAAATTTTTCATCAAAGTCCTGACCTTCAACTTGTGCATACCCTTTACAGACCAATCTGGCTTTATTTCTAACAACTTATCCTTTTTCATTCATTTTATTTTTGAACACCCACTTGGAACCTATTACATTCTTGTCTTCGGGTCTAGGAACAAGCCCCCAAGTATTGTTCTTCTCAATCTGATCAAGCTCTTCATTCATAGCTCTAATCCAATCATCATGTTGATTGGCTTCATCAAAAAATTTAGGTTCATTCATAGATAAAAAGGCAACATGAGATTGTTCTGAGTCTTTAATTAATTTCCTTCTTGTCTGAACTCCTCTATTTATATATCCAATTATCTGATTTTCGGGATGATTCTTTCTAACAGTTATGAGAGGTGAGTTTGTTTCTTTCTATTGATTTATGTCAGCCTGAGTATTTGTATCTTCATCTGATTCAGATTCTTCTCTTTCTGATCCTTGGACCTGTTCATCTTCATCTTCAACTATATCTTTTGTGCTTGGTTCAGCACTGCTTACATTTTTGACTGGGATTTCTTCATCAACTTTTATGTCTATACAATCAACTAGTTTATGCAGCCTCTTATTGTAACATCCATACCCTATACTATTTGTAGCATAACCCAAGAAGATACCTTCATCATCCCTATCATCATATTTTCCAATATTTTCATCATTATTCTTAATATAACATTTACTCCCAAAGACTTTAAAATGTTTGATTGAAGCAGGTCTTCCAAACCATAGTTCATAAGGAGTCTTGTCACAGTGTGGTCTGAGATGTGTTTTGTTAAGGATATGAACAGCTGTATGAATTGCTTCCACCTAATATGTCTGAGGTATGTTCATTTCATTCATCATTGATCTTGCCATTTGTTGTACTGAACTATTCTGCCTCTCAACAACTCCATTTTGTTGTGGAGTCCTTGGAATTGTGTACTCTCTTTTAATTCCATGTTTATCACAGAACTCTTTGAAGTTCCATGAGCTAAATTCTCCTCC
>JASDQU010028878.1:67232-77427 GCA_032191745.1 Picea mariana
ATCTGGCTTAAAATTTCTTAAGTGACAATCTGCAGCTTTATGTCCATAGTTGTGATAGATGTAACATTCTAGTTCACTGAATAACAGATCATAATGATTGTTATGCTCATAACTGTTGTTATGTTTCACCTGCGTCCTTCCTCCATCCATCACATGATTTATAGTATGTGGTCATTTGTTTCTTGGTTGTCTCAATCTTTGTTGTGGCAGATAATTATTCCTTGAGTATCTTGATTTCAAATATCTAGATCTTAAAGAACAGTTTACAGCTTTGTGACCAAAGTTAGAACAGAAAAAACAATAACCATAGAAAAAACCTTTGTACCTGAAAAAAGGTTGTAGTCAATTTCTTCCATGCTGATGATTTCTTTGATCAGAAAATGTGTTTGTGTTATTTCTTTGATCTACAGATTCGGTTTTGGTACTTTTTCTTTCATTCCTTCTTGGTGGCTGATTTTCTTTCTTTGTTTTTGCAGAGTGGTTGTTGTCAATGATTGTAGATTTGAAAAACTTGCTGGGTTCTGTATTACTTGGATGATAACTACTTGATCCTTCTTCATAGCCCAATCCAGCTTTCAACTTTGGATTCCTTTGTTGATTTAGAACGGAAGTTAATTCTTCTGAGGATTTAATACTTGGCAGATTTTGGTGATACAATCCCTTAAACTTCTCCATTTCTTTACTGGTTTTTACTATCTCTTATTCTAAGGCTTCACACCTCGCTTTCTTCTCTGACAACTGTTGTTTCAATATGTCTTCTATTTTCTTTTCCTCTCCTAACTCCAATTTTAGTAGAGAAAAGTTTTCATCAGGTTTTTCACCATTCATTTTAAACTGCTTCAACAATTTTTTTTGTTTTCTCTTCTTACATCTAAGTCTGTCAATTTCTTCCAAAGAACTGATTAATTCACCTTCCATATCCACCACAGCTTCTTCATCATCCATTTCACCTCCTGTGTGTTCATCATCAAAATCTCCCATAGCCATAAGCATAAAATCATTCACTTTGTTTTCACATGACGAATCACTATCTATGTCTTCTTAGGAATTGTCATTGTTTGCACACAAAATTTTCTTAGGTGGGGACACTTAGATGAAAAATGACCTATCTTACCATAGTTAAAACATTTGAAGGGAAGCTTGCCTTGATATTTTCCTGATCCTTTCTTTAACCTTCTCACAAATTTTGCNTAAGTCTGTCAATTTCTTCCAAAGAACTGATTAATTCACCTTCCATATCCACCACAGCTTCTTCATCATCCATCACCTCCTGTGTGTTCATCATCAAAATCTCCCATAGCCATAAGCATAAAATCATTCACTTTGTTTTCACATGATGAATCACTATCTATGTCTTCTTAGGAATTGTCATTGTTTGCACACAAACTTTTCTTAGGTGGGGACACTTAGATGCAAAATGACCTATCTTACCATAGTTAAAACATTTGAAGGGAAGCTTGCCTTGATATTTTCCTGATCCTTTCTTTAACCTTCTCACAAATTTTGCCTCAATATCATCTAAATTTGAATTAGTATTGTTGTCTGCTTTAAAAGATGCTTCTCTAGTAATGGATTTATCTTTGTTGATTCTCATTTCATATGTAGTTAGAGTTCCTAGGAGTTGATCAGTGGACAGAGTTTTAAGACCATTTAGTTCTTCTATTGCAGAGACTTTTGGATTAAATTTATCAAGCTGAGATCTTAAAATCTTTTGAACTAAAAATGATTCTTCAATCTTCTCACCAAGACCCTTCATGGCATTCACAAGTTCTTCAACTCTTAAAAAATACTTGCTAATTGTTTCATCTTCATTCATATTTAGTTGTTCAAACTTCAACCTATATGTTTGGAGTTTGGCATCTTCTACTTTCTCATTTCCTTCATAATTGTTAATAAGTTTATCCCACATAGCTTTAGCATTTTCAAGATGCATCACCTTTACAAACTCAGCTTCAGTAAGTCCATTCAAGATAGCATTCATTCTCTTAGCATTAAAGATAAATTCTAACTTATCATCCTTGGAAGCCAACACAACGGGCTTTGTATATCCAGTCTCTACTACATCCCAAACATCAGCACCTAAGGCCATTAGGTATGTTCTCATTCTAACCTTCCAAAAGGTAAAATTTGTTCCATCAAACAGAGCAGGCTTACTAGCTGAAGTCCCTTCATGACTTGTCATGTTTAAGCTTACAGATCTACCTTTAAATAAAAGGAACCCTCTTTGATGCCAATTGTTGAAATTACTAAGACAACTGAGAGGGGGGGGTGAATCAGTTGTTACTGTGATTAAACAATTTTAAGTCTATTAAACCATTTTTAATCTTTCATCAAGTGACCATCAATATTATACATCATATGAAAAACATAAATAATGAGAATCAATCATGCATAAGATATACACAGAGACAGATTTTCACGAGGAAACCCATAAAGGGAGAAAACCTCTTCTTCTTCTAAATGATAGGCAATCTTTTAAGTTCTGTACATCATCTATGTTTGAGCACCAACTCAAAGTGAGGCTACTACCTCTGTTTTACAATCTCCAACTTGTTGAGAGAAGCAACTCTCTGGTTTCTCTAGCACCGACTAGAAGGAAGCACCAACTCCCTGAGTGTTCCAGCACTGACTGAATAGAAGCACCTACTTCCACTTATACAAGCACCAACTTGCATACAAAAAACTCTGTGTTTTCCCAAGCACCACCCTGTTTTCTAGCCACAACTAGATGGAAGCTACAACTCCCAATATTCAAGCACCAACTCAAATATCAGAGGACCAGAGTCCTCCCTAGCACCACCCTTGGTCCCTGATTATGCATAATTGATTGACAAACAAACAATACAGGTATTTCAATTCTTACCCCTTCTTCATTGTTCTGCAATTCTTCTCTAGTTCAAAAACTGTTCTGCAGATCTGCTCTGCTACATGTTATTCTGCTATTCTGCTCTTGTTTCTGTCTGATCAGTGACTATTACTCATCTCTAAATTTTATCTCATGCTCTGCATTCTTTCATTTTACCCTTCTTACAGTTCATCTCATTGTTTCGATTAGAATAGCCAACCTTACACAGCCGCAACATCTCTCCTTTTATACTCACCAGCCTCATCAGTTACACCTCAAATCTCCTTGGGCAAAGACAAAAACATCTCAGCAACTGAATCGGAAACCAATCAAGAACCATGATTCGATTTAAATAAATGAATAGTAACTGATCAACTAATGTGTGAAGTGCAACAGTAACCCTCCGACCATATTTCTGATTAACCTGCACCGTTGGATTACCAATGATGGATCTCGCGCCTACTCCATATGCCCACTGGCTATGACCACAAGCCTAATCAAAATGCCTTTCACATTTCTCATTTCGACAATCATGTGTCGAAGGGTCTCGACACTCCAAGTTGTGATCATCGAAAAACAGCTTAGCTCCGCTAGCTCCACCTTCTCATATGATCATCGACGGTGACCATAGCCTACACACAAAGGCATTTTCGCATTTCACATTTCAGCAATCCAGAGGTGAAGAGTATTGACTCTTCATGTTGCGATCTCTGAAAAGGAGCTTAGCTCCGCTAGCTCCTCCCTCTCACATGACCATTGGCGGTGACCTGGCACTTATCCACAAAGCGCTTTGTAGTTCGCAAATTCGGGAATCCTGTGGTGAAGAGTCTCGACTCTTCATGTTGCGATCGTCGAAATGGAGCTTAGCTCTGCTAGCTCCTTCCCCTTACATGACCACCGACGGTGACCACAAGCTGCGTGAAAAGGTGCTTTGCGATTTCGCGTTTCAACATTCTTGGCATGAGTGTCCTTGACACTTCAAACTCTCCTTATCCGAAACTCCGAAATGGAGTCATATCAATGGTCCACAATCTTGTTGATTCAACGGTCCAGATATTTTCTTGATCTCACATATCGTGATTCCTGTGATGAAGGGTCTCAACACTCCAAGTTGCGATCCCCGAAATGGAGCTTAGCAATTAGATCCTTCCCTTAAGCCTTCGAAAATGTGACCTTGTCTATGACCATGGGCTAGACCTTATCGCGATTTCACATATTGTGAGTTGCAAGGTTAGAGCATTTCCTTCCTTTGACTTTCCAGTCAGCGAAAATTTAATCCCTCGCCACATGTCCCTCTTGAATCAACGGTCAAGATCTTATCGCGATTTCACAACTTCACAGGCCTTCGTCATGCCTGATCAATGGTCCACGATCTCCCTTTGATCAACGACTCAGATTAAGTCGTGGTTTCGCATTTCGCGATTTCATAGGATAGAGCACCTCCTTTCTTTGACTTTCCAGTCAGCGAAATGCCAATCGCTCGCCATGTGCCCTCTGCATCCAACGTTCCAAAACATACCTCGATCCAAAGGTCCAAATCAATTCTCAGGATTTCGCATATCGCAAGTTCCCACACCATGTTTCGTTGACTCATCCAATGTGCAGGTCAGCAAAATCCTAGTCGCTTGCCACGTGTCCTTCTTGAAGATGGACGGTCCTCCTGCTTTCGAGATTTTGTAGGCCCGCTTCATCTTGCACATGAAGACCGTGCTCCTTCTTATGGATCCAACAACGGTTGGTCTTCGGGCTCAGATCTGACGCTTGAGATCTATTTTCTTCTACTGTGCGCTCCTCCTATCTGAATTCAGATCTGACAATCATCGGGAATTCTGAATGGGATCCAATGATCACTGTTACTCTTCACTATTGATCTTGCCATTGTCATGCCATTATCGTTTCACTACTGATCGTGCTGATCTTCGCAATGACATCACCATCAATGACAAACACGCATACTCTGCCTCTGTCTGAAAACATGCCAACAAATTAGTATGCTCATAAATGTAGGAATCTCTCAAATATCGACAGTGTGACTAAATAGATTGTTCAAGGTTCCCCTCGAAAAAAAATGACCTAATCTAGGAAAGAAAACAACTAAAGTTAAAGAGGAGTATTAGATCAGTATCCTGGTACTCATAAAATCAAATTTCACTGGTCAGTTTGTACACTGTAATATCTAGAAGATATATGGCACCAAATAGCTCTCCAAATTCCAAATGCAGAAAGGATTTTGAATTTGGGGTTTTTCCCTTATTTATAGAAAACCTTATTTTTTCCTTCCCTTCATTCAAACTCATATGAACTTTGATGGACATGCCATTTGCATCATTGGATTCATAATTCTAATCCCTCCAAAAGGGTATTCTTAGATTTTGTTCCTTTGATACTTCAGCTAGGTTTCCTTTTTTCTCATGAAGTATCGAGGAACCTAGCATTGTTTATTTGAATTTCTATACACTTTTTTTTATTTTGTATGCACCTATACACTATGGTATTAGTTGGCATGTATGCAAGAGTTCTCCATGGAATCTCTTATCTATCTATGGTATATGGATCTTTCAATTATACTTCTTTAGACTATCATATAGATTATTGTCTCTCCTCTGAGTATGTTTCATTTTCCTATTCCTTACTTTTGAATTTTCATTTAGGACCACTCATATTCAGATAGATATCTTAGTCCATCCATTTATTGCATTTTTAATTTACATGACACTAGATATTTACCCTCATGGGTTCCCTACAATATTGATCCTTGTTTCATTTTGGAATCCATGCTACCTCATCCTTCTTAGGATTAGAACCTTGTATATGCTAAAGACTAATTCATATTTTTTCATCATGATTACAACCTTATCCCTCAAACTACCACATTTAATAGGTTGGTATAGTATATGGTGAGTTATCACATGTCATAAGCCCTCTACTCATCCATGATATAATGAATCTTCATTTTCATGCCTCCATTCATGTACCCTTACAAAGTTTATCTTAATGAACCTACCTCTAGTTACTTCCATTTGAATTTTCACCCTTCACATCCAATCCAAATGGTTACTAATTGCGGTATATATATCCTTGTCTCTCCCTCTACTTTTTTTGAGTTGTCTCCCTTTTGGGATTCCATATGTATATTGTGTATCTTGACACATTGATTGATTACTTGTTGGGGTCCTTGTCCACTTTTTGTGATATTCACTCCTCACCTAGCACCCCATTAGAAATACTAGGTGGGTATTGTGCTTTCTTGGCACATGTTCTTTTGTTGGAAACATCCTTTTTTTTACCTTTTTTTATGGAATCTATGATGAGTCACCTTTTGTACCATGGAGTTTATTTAGTTCCTCGCAACTATTCTTACAATTATCCCTTGTGTCCATGACTCTCTAATGTCCAAATTTTTTGATCTTTGGCCTTCATTTGTACCCTTTTCATTGATTCATCACATGAAATTTCTCTTTCCTAGTAATTAACCATTCCCCATGCAATGATTTCAATTATTTCCATGTGAGCCTTTTATTTATGCTTTGAAAAAGAGAAGTCATGAGTCCATCTCTTTTTGAAGTCCATCAACATCCTTGCATTAGCCCCTATGAGTGTGCTACTATGACTTGTACCTCATGGTTGTTTTCTAGGGTTCCTTAGTCCCTTGATTCTAGTTTATCTTCCCCTATTGACTTTGGCACATTTATTCTAGAGATTTGGTATAGAAGGTAGTTTACCTTGGGCCTATTTTCCTCATTAATGGGATACCTCATACAAAGTAGGGAGAGTCTTGATTGCTCCTTGACTTGGTTGTTTCTGACTTCCTCAACACTAGATCATTATCACCCTATTAAGATTCTTACACTTGGTGGTTCAATTTTCCAATTGATTGTTGCAAATTCTTGAACATGTGTGATTTGTATCATCTCTCAAGAGGGAGCTTCCATTGAGGTATCTCTCCACATGTTTTTTCCACAACATTTGTTTTTCCAAGATATAGCTCCAATTGTCATCCTTTACATATTATTTTATTTTGGTTCTTATGGGTTCCTTTTATCCATAAATACTAGTTGACTCCCCCTATCAACATCAACACATTTATTCTATGGTTTGGTCTTGCCATGTTGCATACCCTGGTCCCATTTTCCTCATTGATGGGTGACCTCAAACCAAGCTGAGACATCCCTCATTTATATCAAACTTGGTATTATCTCACATGCTTAAATCCAAATCATCAACGCATTATTGATATCTGTACATGGTTTTCAGTGATCCAACCTCAATTGTAGTTCATCTGATTGATTGGACCTATCTAGTAGTTTTTTAGAGCCATCAATTTGAGCTTCCCTTTTGATATCTCACTTAATATATTCGGGCCCCTTACTATATAGAAGGTATATTATGGTTGATTATTACTCCCCTAGGGGACATTATTTCTTATGTATTTGGATTAGATTTATTCTTCAGTATGGTTCTATGTTTGACTTTTCCTTTTGTTCCCAAGATTCTATGTAGAACTGTTGATGTTGTTATACTATGTTTTGGTGCCACCTCACCATGATCCCATCATGTATTCTTGTGTGACACCATTTTGTCTCATTGGCATAGCCCATTCCTTTCCAGGGTCCCCCATTGTATCATTATTTATAGATATCATGATGAGGATGGGTATTCCCACCTTGTTCCTATTGATATATTGTATACACCACACCCCTTTCGGTTGTC
The DNA here is from genome assembly GCA_032191745.1 of Picea mariana. Classification (NCBI taxonomy): domain Eukaryota; kingdom Viridiplantae; phylum Streptophyta; class Pinopsida; order Pinales; family Pinaceae; genus Picea; species Picea mariana. Next base: position 74,788 of record JASDQU010028878.1, read on the forward strand.
TTTAGTAGGTGGTTGTCCTTCACCATTTAATGGGAAATGTTCCTTCGATAGAAATTCCAATCCCTCCCTAGTCCTTTCCTTTTCTTGGGTAAATAATATTTGATGTGTTTTGGACATATGATTTTCTCCTAACCTCATACATAATGGGGAAATCCATTATCACCCTAAAATTACTTACTTTTGCCATTTTGAGTAGTTTTACCCAAATATATCACTTTTTCATGTAGAAACCTCATCCTCTAGTCCATTTGATCACCACATAACCTCAATCTTGATGGAGCCAGCCAAGTCAACCCCATAATTTGACTAAAAATGGCCAGCAAAAATAATTTCCCATTAAGTGCACACACTTTGTGTAGATAAGAGCCCAGAAAATGCACTACCCCTAAGAAAATTTCTTAATTATTTTTGTCACCTAATCAATGCACCCATTCCTTCAAAATGTCATATTAGTTATGTGTGGACCTTATCAAACCCTAATTAATATTATTAAATGTTGATCTAGTCATTTTTAATAACCATATGGAAAACTATGTCAAGAGGGTTCTCCACCATATACCTATAAACAAATATTAAGTTCACCCATTCACATTCATTCTATCCAAGTAAGGTTATGTTTCTAAAATACCACCAAATTCTTGAGAACCCAAGGTTAAAGTTAGAGCATACTAAGGAAGAAAAGGACACCTCCCAAGGAGGAGCTTAGGATCCCATTTTTCTCATCAAGTCACTCTAATAGGTGTTGATTTTACTTTGCCGTTCCATTGGATCAATAAAATGTTCATGTTCTTTATTTCTTTCATGTTTAATGATGTTTCTTTTGCATATATGGGTTTTATATTTCACGTCATTTAAGGCTTAATTTGCATGAATATTACTAGGGTTTGTAATTCTAGTCTCATTTACCTTTAGTTTCTTTCTTGATCCACAACCATCAAGTTAGGGTTTTTTCTCACACTTGTATTAAAAACCCACCAACAGTGGACTAGGTCCACAATCTTAGTTATTATTAACTAAGGCCCCATTAAACAATTAACATTTAATAAATGTAATGTGGCCTCAATAAATAAGGCCCACTAGGTAGCTAGCATTTGTAGCTATATATAAGGATGAACCCATCCTCGTTGAGAATTTATTGTAATATTATTGAATTGGAGCCTAGCTCATTCAAAGATTACCCCCTTAAAGAGGCAATTGAACAAAATTTGGTCCTTCCATAAAATTATCATTGTACGGTGTTTATGTTCCTTAGGGGTAGTTTTTATATATGAAGTATGAAGTATTTCCTTCCCATTATTATATATCTTATGTGTTATTGTATTTTCATATTTAAGGTAATAGCTTGTGGTATTAGAGAACTTTCTAGAACATAGTTCGGATCTTTTTTCCCACCTATTTTTTTTTAGATTTTGAGCCACAACACTCAAATAGGGTTCTAATCATTTTTCTACAAAATTATATATATATATATATATATATATATATATATATATATATATATCACAAAACTATAGGATTTCAAAAAAGAAACCACTCAAATTGGAGGTTAGATGAAAGAGATATTATAGTTTAAAATCTACTCTTTTTTAAGGGATTGTTGGTGCCAGTCAAGGGTATTGAAAAGATAATATATTTTGATAGAGTGTCTATATTTCATCTAAACCAATTCCATTTCATATAAAAATTGTATGGCTTTGATTTGGTATATTATATGTTATCCTTCCTATAAATATTTAGCATGGGACAACCCTTGCAAATTTCTGCTCCCACACCATAGTGGAAACATGTGGCATAGTGGGTATGAATACATTCATTATCACAGTGTGAAGGGAATAAATTTTATATGATAAGTATTTTATGCTATATCTAGAAGGGAATTGAACCTAGATCAACAAATACTATGATGCAATAGATGAATGGAGTGATTTAGAAGGAGCTTGTGAAGACTAGTATCTAGATAGTTGTTATTTTGGGGAAGACTACTACTTATATCTTATCTCTTATGACTCTTCTCCACCATATGAAAAACAAATCATTGAGGGACAACAAGAGTAGGTAGTGCCTACCAATTTCCAATAAACTTCTTCTATAATTGTAGATTTCTTTTGAAAGCCACCCTTTTATTCCTATATAGACAATTCTTTTTCTTTAGATGGTTCTATTTATTTGGATACACATAACTGTGGTGGGAATTTGTAGCACAACACTTAGCGATTTTTCAAGATCAAGAATCATTAGTTGGGAGTCAGCATGAGAACCTAGACATGGGACATGAGTTTACTGGAAAATGTTTTTGGACTACTTTAGCATTGAAGCCAACACTTGTACATGGGACTTTGGTTCTCCAAACTACCTCATTGTTGATGTCATCACATGTACATAGGTCCCTAGCTTATGTATAATCCCCTTATGGACACACTATTGACTAATTCTCTCTCATAATTGAGGGCAACACTTGTACAAGGTACCTTGGTTTATGGATGTGCATCATATGTAAAAGAGTTGAGGACAATGCTTCTCCAATTGGGGTGGAATGTTGGGATATTCTTGTTGTTGATTGTAGCTTCATGAGACATCTTCCAGATCATTCTCCTCTGGATTGAGTTGAGACATCTGTGTGAGGAAGCCTAAGTATTGGGT
>JASDQU010028878.1:77477-90404 GCA_032191745.1 Picea mariana
ATCCTTGGAAGCTAGCACAACAGGCTTTGTATATCCAGTCTCTACTACATCCCAAACATCAGCACCTAAGGCCATTAGGTATGTTCTCATTCTAACCTTCCAAAAGGAAAAATTTGTTCCATCAAATAGAGGAGGCTTACTGGCTAAAGTCCCTTCATGACTTGTCATATTTAATCTTACAGATCTACCTTTAAATAAAAGGAACCTGCTCTGATACCAATTGTTGAAATTACTAAGACAACTAAGAGAGGGGGTGAATCAGTTATTACTGTGCTTAAACAATTTTAAGTCTATTAAACCATTTTTAATCTTTTATCAAGTGACCATCAATATTATACATCATATGAACAACATAAATAATGAGCATCAATCGCACATAATATATACACAGAAACATATTTTCACGAGGAAACCCATAAAGGGAGAAAACCTCTTCTTCTTCGAAATGATAAGCAGTCTTTTAAGTTCTGTACATCATCTATGTTTGAGCACCAACTCAAAGTGAGGGTACTACCTCTGTTTTACAAGCTCCAACTTGTTGAGAGCACCAACTCTCTGGTTTCTCTAACACCCACTAGAAGGAAGCACCAACTCCCTAAATATTCCAACACCAACTGGATTTATACAAGCACCAACTTGTATACAGAAAACTCTGTGTTTTCCCGAGCACCACCCTGCCACCCTATTTTTCTAGGCACAACTAGATGGAAGATACAACTTCCAATATTCAAGCACCAACTTGAATATCAGAGGACCACAGTCCTCCCTAGAACCACCCTTCCTCTCTGATTATGCATAATTGATTGACAAACAAACAATACAGGTATTTCAATTATTACCCCTTCTTCATTGTTCTACAATTCTTCTCTGGTTCAAAAATTGTTCTACAGTTCTGCTCTGCCACATGCTATTCTGCTATTCTGCTCTTGTTTCTGCCTGTTCGGCGACCGTTACTCATCTCTGAGTTTTATCTCATGCTCTTCATTCTTTCATTTTACCCTTCTTACAGTTCATCTCATTATTCAGTTAGAACAGTCAAACTTACACAGTCCCTACATCTCACCTTTTATACGCATCAGCCTCATCAGTTACACCTCGAATCTCCTTGGATAAAGACAAAAACTTCTCAGCAATTGTATCACCAACCGATCAAGAACCATGATTCGATTTTCTAATTGAATTGTAACTGAACTTATTAATCATGAAATAAACGATTACCCTTCGATCATATTCCTGATTAACCTGCATTGTTGGATTACCAATGATGGATCTTGCGCCTACTCCATATGCCCACTGGCTGTGACCATGGGACTAATCAGAATGCCTTTCACATTTCGCATTTCAAAAATCCTGTGTTGAAGGGTCTCGACACTCAAAGTTGCGATCGCCGAAAAACAGCTTAGCTCTAGCTCTACCTTCTCATATGATCATCGACGATGAACAAAGCCTACACAAAAAGGCATTTTCGCATTTTTTATTTCGGCAATCCAAAGGTGAAGATTCTTGACTCTTCATGTTGTGGTCTCCAAAAAGGGGCTTAGCTCCGCTAGCTCCTCCCTCTCACATGACCATTGGCGGTGACCTGGCATTTATCCACAAAGCGCTTCGTAATTCGCAAATTTGGGAATCCTGTGGTGAAGAGTCTCAACTCTTCATGTTGCGATCACTGAAATGGAGCTTAGCTCTGCTAGCTCCTTCCCCTCACATGACCACTGACAGTGACCATAGGCTGTGCCAAAAGGTGCTTCACGATTTCATGTTTCAACATTCTTGTCGTGACTGTCCTTGACACCTCCAACTCCCGGTATCTGAAACTCTGAAATGGAGTCAGATCAACGGTCCACAATCTTGATGATTCGATGGTCCAAATATTTTCGTGATCTCTCATATCGTGAGTTCCTACCGTGATTTGCTTCCTTGACTCCTCCACCTCCTGGTATCCAAAACTTTGAAACGAAACCTTTGTCATGCTTTAATCTATCACCACATGTCCCTATTGGATCAACGATCTAGATCTCATCGTGATTTCTCATATCACGAGTTGGAAGGTTAGAGCACTACCTTCCTTTGACTTTCCAGTCAGTGAAATGTTAATCCCTCACCATGTGTACTCCTCGACGATGGACAACCCTTCTGCTTTCGAGACTTTGTAAGCCCACTTCATCTTGTACTTAAAGATCGTGCTCCTTCTTCTGGATCCAACAATGGTCAGTCCTCGCACTCAGATCCAACGTTTGAGATTTGTTCTCCTCTTTTGCATGTTCCTCCTATCTGTATTCAGATCTGATGGTCATCGGGAATTCGGGATGGGTGATCCAACGATCACTATTGCTCCACACTATTGATCTTTCCATTGCAATGACATCATCACTCTGTTGAATGTGCTGATCTTTGCAATCAATGACAAAACACGCATACTCTACATCTGTCTGAAAACATGCCAACATTGACTCCCAGGTAAAACAATTACTCTACCTTTTTGAACTTCCAATACCCAATCTGACATCCTATCTGGTACCTTGGACACGTGGTGCTGCCACAACCAACCACCTGGTGTTATGACCCAAGGGGGGCATATATATGGATAAATGTATATGATATGACCCCAAGGGGGGACATATATGTGCCTAAATGTACGTGTAATGTGTAAATACATATGTAATAGGGTCAACCTAGTGATAAAGGGGCCTTACGTGGAAGTGTGAATAGATATATATAAGAGATCATGTATTCATTATTGACATGTGAATTGTGAAGTATGAATGGTATTTGGTTATTTGGAGGGGGTTCCCCTATTCTTTAAGGCATTATTGTGTAACTTATCTATATTGGATTTGTGCTCCATGTTGACATTTTGTACATGGTGTGTACTTATGTTATTTTATGATATTTTGAGTATTTGGATCATAACATTTGGTATCATAGCTCAAGGTCTTGGGGTTTCGTTGTTGCATCTGAGACATCTTGGCATGTTCACTATAACTTGTTTCGACCATTTTTCAGAAGGAACCCCTTGGAGGGTATTTAGTAGATGGATCAAGGTATGTGGGGTTCCAATTTCATCTCTTGAGGCCTTATACTTTAAGATATATAGCCTATGTAAGATAGGGTTCTAGAATCATCCTGAATTTAGTCATCGCAGAATTTTCACTATAAAATGTTTTATGTAATGTTTCAGACCCTAAAACATGGAGAATATTCATACAAATTATCAAGATAGTTTTGATAAACGTTTCATCTTTTGGGTCATCCTACTTTTGTAGATACACCCTGTGTAAGATAGGGTATATGACTAGTCATATTAACTAGTCTCAAATAGGCGTTCCAGGTAAAAAAATGATATCTTCTTTAGTGAGTATCAAAATTAGGTGAGGCTAGTTCCATTGGATAGTGGACAGTCTATATTATTTCTGGTGGAAGTTTTAGAATCAAATATCATATATTGTTCTCTTGGAACGCTTTACAAGTATGCTCTTCTGGAAGGTACAAAAATCAACAAGGTGTGGGGAAGTTACCATAAATTCTACTTGGCACATCCAATTTTGGTCAGACCTGTGGAATTGCAGAGAAGAAATTTAAGAGTACTATAGGTCGCAATTTTAGACTGACAAGGGAAGAAATTGCAAAGATACATCATAAGTAAGGTCGGCCAAGAGGACAGTCTCCAAATCATGGTTTCAAAGGTATGTTCACTTAAAACTATCATAACTTTTGATCGGAATGTTCGATTGAGATGATTCAAAATCCATTGGAAAGATAACACATAGAAGAGAATATTGGAACAAGTATTACAACTATTTAAGATATTTATCCTTAATATATTGAGGTTGTGATTTTAGGGTTGGGATTAGAACTCAATTAAGAATCAATGGAAATACCTAAATTTACAGGAGATGAAGATAAAGATGAAATCAATCCTATGGAATGGTTAAGGTTGGTAAAATAATATAATATGACTCCTTCGAAGGAAATAAATTATTTTTTTGGTGAAGCTTGGAAGTGGTGGATGTTTGTTGATCAAAATACTAGATGGCACTACACATGGGAAGAATTTTAAAAACTCTTCTCAGATAAATGGATTAGGGATACAAAAATGGAGGAATTGTATAGAATTCAAGATGAATTAAAAGAAACAAAAAGGAAGAGATTAAGAATAAGGGTGAGGAGTTATCTAAGATACAATCCCTTAATGAATCATTCATTAAGGAGGTTAAGAACTTAAAGCAAGAAAATAATAGTAAATCAAAGTGGAAAATGATGAGTCAAGGAAATATATGAAAAAGAAAGATGAAGAGATATGTAGATTACAAAATTATAATAAAAAACTATTGGATGAGGTCAAGATATTGAAAGAAGAAAAGAAGAATTGTCAAAATCAAGAAGAAAGAAGGATTGTTGATGAAGAATATACCAAAATACTACAAGATGAAATTTGCATGAAGGTTGAGGAATCCTTAAATACTAATGAGGTAAAATCAGAAATACGAGCCAGAATTGAAGAAGGATGTTAAAATTTGGTAGATGGGATCACATTGTAGCTTCAAAAGGAGAAAGAAGACAAGATTTAAGAAGGTCAACATGAGATACTTGAAGAAGATGAACTCCATCTAGAGGATGTACATGCCAAATATGATGGTATCATCTCAAAGGCTAGAGTAATCAAATACCAAGCAAAGATGATCGAGGATTCCATTGTTGTTGAAAAGAAGATAGATGAAATGCATGTGCAGAGTGAAGGAAGACCATCAAATGTGAAACTGTATCAAGACCCTCACCAAGAAACATTTCAAAGAAGACAAGAAGGACGATATCAACATTATGAAGGAAGAAGATAGAATACTTGTCAATATTCATGGAACAAGACATTACTAAACTACTCTTCAACAAACTATTATTAGAGACCAACAACGACTACAAATTGGAGAAGCTTCAACAAAAATACATGGAATCAAAAGAAATACAATTATTCAACAACTAGACACCAAGGATTAAGACCGAAAAGAATTGATTTTGGATGGATAGATAATCAACAATGGAATGAATAAAGAGGGAACATAAGAAAATCATATTACTTGGTTTCATCACATGCGAAGCCTTTAAATGCAAAGCTTTGAGGAATTTTGTTTTTGGAGGGTACTATATTATGACCTAAGGGGGGCATATATATGGATAAATGTATATGATATGACCCCAAGGGGGGGAATATATGGGCCTAAATGTACATGTAATGTGTAAATACATATGTAATAGGGTCAGCCTAGTGATAAAGGGACCTCATGTGCAATTGTGAATAGCTATATATAAGAGATCATGTATTCATTATTGACATGTGAATTGTAAAGTATGAATGGTATTTGGTTATTTGGAGGGAGTTCCCCTATTCTTTAAGGAGTTATCGTGGAACTTATCTATATTGGAGTTGTGTTCCACGTTGACATTATGTACATGGTGTGTAGTTCTGTTATTTTATGATATTTTGAGTATTTAGATCATAACACCTGGCATGACACATGGCCTTGTCATCGCCTGCCACCTGGCATGACTTGTCGCACTCATTTCACATTATGAACCACCTTCTCATTATGCCAAATCATCTTGACACGTGGCATGATTACCACTTGACACATGGACCTCTCATGTTTACTGACATGGTTATACACGTCATCATCGTACTCGGGGCTCACCCAACATGGTGCTGACACCTATACATTGTGCATTGGTTGGGTTATGTTATATAACATCACCTTGACATCATTCTCCTCAGCTTGTGGGATTATAGGGGAAGGCTGAAACCCTTCTCGGAACTCTGCCCCACCAGGGAACCGCGCTACCGAGCCACCAGGCCACCATCCCCTTGAATGTTCGCATCAATGGTTGCACCTTCAATCTCCTAATCCATGATACATGGAACCTTTTCTAGACAGGAAATGTGCCTCACTGACCCACCGAACACTAGGGAAGACTTGAACTTGTAACAAAAAATTCTTCCAAGGATCTGGTACTCTAGTACCCCTGGCATTAACTCCCTCGAGAGCTGGTACTCTAGTACCCCAAGTGTTAAATACCTCCTAATATTTTACGAGATATCCACGATTGAGGTTTCTCAGTCCTTAGATCTAACGATCAAGATTTAAAGGTTCCAAATCAATGGTATCCACCCAATAGGGTCCACACTCAACCCACCGACAAATCAGATGTTGACACTTGTCAATTTCACGTGGCACTTTGGTCGCCACATTGACACAACATGTCGATATGACGTCACTGTCCCTCTTATCTGTGAACAATGGTTAGAACCCCGTTTGGTAACTCTACCCATTGGGTATCAGGTATCAAGTGATCACAATGTCTAAGGCCTAACCTTGTCCCATTTCTCCAATATCCCAATACTCTGAGCGTAGATCCCTCCTGAGTTGGGTTACAGGATTGATGGATGAGATAACTTGGCTTGTTGATCTAAAAGATGAGGTTTAAAGGCATATTTTTGAAATATTATAGATGCAACTAGGGCCCACACCAAACACGTTGACCACACACAAATTGATATGTGTCATCCTTCGACACCTAATATTCCCTACTGGAAACAAATGTCATAAAGACGTTATCCTCTCTCTCTCCTCGTAGTTATATATAATAATGATATGGAACTGGGGATGGGACCATGTCCCTGAGTATCGACATATCAAGGATTTCACATAGTTTATCATGAAGGATCTCTCAGTACTCTAAGGATTCCATATTCTAGGCAACCGATACCCTTTCTCAAGCTCCCCAAACAATTTGATATGATCGATGACTAGCATCCAACCCGTTTGTTGATAAAATGGATTTTGTTCCTCGTTGATTTATGCTATGAACTTCAATAGATAAATAGTCCATGTTTAGAGGGATGATATTGACTCTCTCTCATGGATTGATGACCACTGAGTCTCACTGACTCAATTAGGTATTAAATGGGTTATAGCTAATAGTTTGGAATTAGAAGTCCTATAACCTTACACTACATTAGCCTACTCGGTTTTTAACCTTGCTTCTGTGGATTTTTATCCCATTCACCAGCAAGCAATAAGCCTTCCTCTTGACACTCAAACAGAGATTTGATATCCCACAACCTTTTGCATCAAGGGGAGGGAAACAACACAAGGTTTACCATCCTTCTTTGACCTCCCATACCCAACATTGTTGGCTCATTCATATACCAGTTAAATTATCATGTCTTTGAGGAAATATTGCATACATTCATCTCAACTCAATTTAACCATCATTTCTTCACTTTCCTTACAGGTTCTTACTGAAAACCATACAATTATAATCGTTATATCATTGTGAAATATTTGTTTCTTTCACAACAACATACGTATTCTTATATTCAAATGTACAAGGCATGCACAATTCTATCAACACAAAGGATTGCAAATGCAACAAGCACTCAATCCATCGAATAGACTTATGTAGTCAGAAATACAATTACAGGCACCAACCATTCATATTACTCTATACATAGGGCATAAGGAATACTTATATGTTCTGTGAAGAACTTAACCAACTGTACATCTCAGTTCAATACACATAGTATAGAGATACTTATCTAGTTATAGGTTATAGGTGACCAACTGACTGTGGATGTACACCTTTTCACCCAACCATAGGCTTTGTTTGCTCAATAACTTTGGAAGTAGGCCATTGTTGTGCCAAGCCATGATACCACCAAGGAATTTCGCTCAAGTTCTCAACAAAATTGGTATGTGAAGGTCACTTTTCTTCACACCACTATTGGTAAATATTTCCTCACACCCACCTAGCCCAGGCCTCTTTGAGGTTTATCATATTTCCTTCCAGCATCAATCTCATGACCTTCTCAACTTAGGTTGGGATCTTGGACTCTCAGGCCAACCTACACAGTCGTTCCTCCAATATTTTCTACCACTGCTTCCCTCACAACATTTGTTTTTGCAGGTCTTTCTCTTAGACCAAAATTCCAAGTTCGTCTACTCTTAAAATATTATAACCCCTGAGTTTTATCTCTCGTATTTATTTTTTCCTTCTCTCTCACTCAATCATGCATTATGTTTTTCCCGCTCATGCATTCTCTTGCATGTAAACTATTGGGGAAGGTTCTCGACTTGTACCTTTGTTTTCTTTTGTCTGAAGGAGTTCGTGGGGGCCAACCGGGTTTGCAGAAATGGTACTCTATGTGGTACCTTTGGATGAAAGTATTCTACTATTCTATTCAACCTTCCATACTTTCATTCATTATGGTGGTTGGTTGTTCAAGTACAAACCCCTTCTTATTAACTATCCTTCTTCAACTACAAGTTAGAGGAGATGTTTTTATTTCCTCTTCATCATTCATCAAGGTATCTTGAAGATTTTACACACGAGTCCCCTTTCTCTTACCCCTTTCTAATCCCTCTAGTGGTATCATGTCGAGTACTTTTAAGGCTTCACCCCACAGTCGGCTGGTTGGAATTTCTCCAATCAAACAATAATTACAGTTACAATTTCCATATACCATGCATGGAAATTATTACATATTATCAAGGGTTTATAAAAAGGGGTATTGCATTTTCAATTTTGGTTCCCCAATATACACTTTATTTTTCTTTGGGTGTAGGTCTCACGATCTGGACAAAATTTCCCATTTAACCCCTTTCCTTGTATCCATAGCCATCTCTTTAGTATGTAAAAATATCTTCCTAGATTCATGAGCATCAATTTTTGTTTTGCACCATTGTTTGCCTATGGATGATAGTATAATCAGTTTGTATATGGAATCAACAATGACCTCAATAACCAATCCACAAATTGTAGCAACACTGTCAAAAATATGTTGATAAAATGCATGGAAATGGCATCACTAAACCCTCAAAGTTTGTTGAATAATGTCATCCATGCTACCCTTGAAAAGATATGAAACACATTGTGGGATTTTTGTAAACAATATATTTCTTTGTAGGCTCATGCTCATTCAATCCTCCATCCATTTCTACTAGCAAATTCTATTTCTTGGCTACAATTCAACAAATTCTATGGCAACCTCCCTCTGTCTCTTTATTTGAAAATTACACCGTGAACTCTTTAATGCTAAATACAAATGGCATAAGTGACTCGACCATGATTTTTATGGAATTTAAAATCAACCATTGGCATCTATATGTGAAAAATATCAATTGAAATTTACCGCAGGGATAAGGAAGCTAGTGAATATTACTGAGGGGATGGTTAATTTAGTTTGCATAACTTCTCATGAGTAGTTGTATAAATTTCAATAATATTTCCTACTTATTTGAAATTTAAGCATTATCAACCTGTTAGTTGTCATATCTCAATCAATCAACAATTGCCTTATCATATTTTTAATGGCCATTCATCAATATATTTGATGGTTATGTATATCACCACTTTTGTTGTTGACTAGAATGAAATGATTGAGAGTGAAGGAATTCATCAACATGGAAAAATAGAAGCTGACAAACACCCTCCCAACTAAAAATCTAGCCAACCGTGGGTAACAGAGGAAAGAATGGCCAAGGAAAAATGAGGGATAACTAGGAAAGATAAAGTTGAAGAAAGAGATAATGGATACACATGGTTTTCAACCTTATTACTTTATAAACCTTCTCCCAAATTTCTTCTAGCCACTTAACCATTTTAATTTTTAAACCGATGTTCTCATTCATCAATAAATCTATATTCAAGAGAAGTGAGAGAAATTTCCTTAGTCAAAGAATTCACTACTTGTTGATGTTATTGACTAGATATTTCTCCCTCTCCTTGTGCTTCAACACCTTCTTTCCACTTTGTAACTTCAACGCAGGCAATATATAGATTTTTCATTAATTATTCAACATTAGTGGTTGGTGAGGTGCATGGAATACTCTTTTTCAACCTCTTTGACCATGAGCTTCTCATTCACACAGGCTATACCCATTCATTAATATGAAATATTAGGTATTATTTCTCCTCAACAATGGGAACCCTAATACATGGCGGGGTAGAAAACTCCTCTCACTGGGGAGAATCATCAATGTTTATAGGTTCCACAACTTGCATTAAAGAACCCTCTCCAATGTGACTTTAGGAATTTTCTATTTTGGTTCCCCAATATATTGGGGAACCCTCCACTTTATTTGTATTTGGGTGTCATTGTTGGGTTCTATATGCCTCTGCAACATCATGCACAATATATACAACAACAAGTGCATTCTCTAGTCCCTCCTCAACAATAGCCTCTATCTCTTGAACTAGATCCCTTTTGAGTCCTTCTACTTGGGTGTTGGTGAACCATTTCCAAGTCAAATGCATTTATTTCCTTCATAGGGAATCCAAAATTAAAATATTGATTAACCCATGTGATCCAAGTGGATATCAATGGCAACCCACCTTTTCCAACTGGCTCAAGTTTTTTTTGTTTGGCAATTTTGGCAATTTAATATTTTTAGCAATTTTTAACTTCTGGGGCCATTTTGAGGGCCTAAATGAATGTTTTCTGGGATTGAGCTTCTCAATGATATATAAAGGCATGATTTAACCTCCAAAATTAATATCCTCGATGATACCTTTGCAATGGGCTATCATACGCCTAAAACGAAGATCGTATGCAAAAGTTACGACCACGGGAAGCTGATGTACTAACTTACCCAAATGGGGCCCACGTGACTTTTGGCGCTTCATCTCCTAGGGTTAGGTTTTTGGATGTCTATGTTTTTTGGCATTCATGTTTATTGTAAAAATGACTTCAGATCCTCATTGTAATGATCTTCTTGCGAATGTGAGTAGCCATCACATCTCTTCCCAGAGATAAGCTACCACCATTCTAGTGAGTCTTTCACTCTATATTTTTACAATCTCTATACTTTTCTTTCATTAATAGAAATTGTGTATTATTGTATATCTGTGTTTATGGTTGCATATCTGATATATTTCTATTATATTATTGGATATTTGTGATATATATGTGCATTTATTTATTATATTTCGCTCTCATTTCGTGCCGAAAATAAATCAGGATCAATGGTATCAAAGCAAGCTGATCTTGATCATTTTTTTCAGTGCATGTCTCCAACAAGGTCCGAATATAGAAAGTTGGGTCTCGATCTTGTCTCTCTTGAAGAAAATAACTCTCACAGAGCTAAGAAATCCTCCATGGTAGAATAAAAGAAAAATGATGGAGCAGGTGATCCTATAAATCTGTTGCTTGAGCAAGCTCTCATGCGACAGAGGGACAAAATGATGGAGAATTTTTCCCACATCCTTCAATGCCTACCGATAGAAACAGATGCATATTTATCAAACAACTACTTTGAAAGAACCTCTCCTTTAAAGGTACAAGTTAATTTTGATATTCCCATAATTGAAGGTTAGATAGATGTGGATGCCCTAGACAAATGGTTAAATCTACTAGACGGTTATTTCTCTATTCACCATTTTTCCGACAGGGAAATGATCACCTTCACACTCCTTAAAACTCCCCCCCATGTCAAAAATTGGTAGGAAACTTACTAGGAGAAAAGTTCCACAGAGGAGTATGGAATATATGGGGTAGAGCCCACTTGGGATTGTTTTGTGGATGCGGTAAAGGAACAATATTACCCTGTTGGAAACTATGAAGACCAGTACATGAGATGGACCACACTGTAGAAAGAGAGGGGCCAAGCAGTTCAGGAGTTCACCAATACCTTCCATACCTTGTGCACCAAGCTAGGTATCAAAGACTCTGAATGACATTTGGTTCTAAAATACCGTGGGGCTCTACACAGATACATCTAAACTGAAATGGATTTTCTGGAAATCTCATCACTCAGTGTTGCTTATTGATATGTTGTTAAAATCGAGGAGAAATTTAAGCACCAAAACAAACGGGAGTTTGGGTCTGCAAAGCCACAACAAACAAAGTATGACAAAGACATCCCTAACAAACAGTCTCCCGAAAACCAGTCCAAGCCACAAGAAAAGAAGGGTCACGAGAAGACAAAGGAGGACATTGGAAAATTGTGTGATTTCCACAAAAGCCTCTAGCACAACACCGATGAATGTCGCTAAAAACAGTCATTGGTGGCTGATATAAAAGACAAGGAGTCGAACCCTGATTTAGAATCTGATTTTGAAAATACTGGTAAAAGTCAGATCATCAATGCAGACCCCACTTCTATCGTCGCAACCGCAATAATTCAACCAGAAGAACCAATAGATCCTGAAGAGGGGGAGTGCCTTTTTCATTCATAGATGTGGGTGAAGGGGACCCCGCTGCATTTTATTTTTGATAGCTGAAGCCATAAGAACCTTATCTTAGAAGAGGTCGTCAAATAATTGGGATTGTCGACAACACCACACTCGTAGCCATACAACATCGGGTGGCTTCGCCAAGGATGAGATCTTCGTGTCAGCCAGAAATGTCGATTGTCATAAGACATCCAACCCTTCAAGGATGAGGTATTATGTAATGTTTCCCCACTGGATGTCTGTGATGTTCTCTTGGGCCAACGATATATGTGGAATGTAACATACCCACTACGGAATTTCAAAATTTTTGGCCTCTTTCTTCTTTTCTTCGAGGAACATAGTTCCTTGAATCCCTACTGGGCCTAATATAGACCCTGCCATCCCTTATCTGCACTCATATGATCAGCGGTTATGGCCACAGGCCTTATCGGAGGGTACTCATCGACTTTCGTGATACAGGAAATCGTGATGTAGGTATTCCTTTATTCATTTTGGGGTTTCGCCATCGAAATTTTGCGGCTAGCGAATATGAGGAAAACTGACCTTTGGGAGTCTCGGGCACCGAAAAGCCAAAACGCCAAAACCACATGTGCTAATCCATTTCGGGACTTCACCTATCAGGATTTCATGATATACGAGGACAAGACATTTTCCTCTAGATGTCCCGAGTGCCGAAACACCGAAACATTAATTCTAGTGGCCATA